>VUQI01028151.1:34978-45459 GCA_015106735.1 Paratilapia polleni
GATTTGGATATTTTTTTTTTTTTTTTTTTTTTTTTTTGCAAGTGGCAAAAACAACTATGAATATTTCAGAACGAGAAATAAACAAGTCAAGGATTAATATTTATGTTCCTAAGGGCATGTGAGTTGTTTTCACAGCTCCTTTGAAATATTTGATCCCAGTTAGTGCTGAGAGCTAGGCGCAAACAAAGCATTAATGAATAGATTTAGTACATAATTGATTAAATCTCAGAATACAAGTGGCGTGTGACTGAAATGTGATATGAATAGAGGCTTGCTCTACTGACACTGTCACCAAATCCTTCTAAGAGATCAGAGACCTTGCGAAAGCCCCAAATTCAAGTTTGAAGGGAGCAGAAATGACATTTTAAGTTAATGTCAGTTGAGGAACAGAAAGCGAGATGATAGATCCAAAGAAACAGCTCTTTAGAAGAATAACTGATTATTTTACAGTCATGTAATAAAGACATCAAAGATTTACTATGCATAATACTAATGCACATTGCAGACAGAGTTAGTGATACCCGTTTGGTGTTTTATCAGTTTTACTGGGGTAATCCTAATTTAAATTAAACCGTCTGGACTGTGTGGACAACATCTATGGATTTGTAAAATGTTAGTAAGCACAACCTTATAAAAATGAACAAAGTATACCTTCTTTACAGTGTGGAAGTTAGTACACACTTCAGCAGTGAAACTTTGCTTCTTACACCAAACAACTTTTCTGTGTTTTTTGTAATTTCTGTGTTTCAGACAATGTTGTAGTAAAATTGAGTTTTGCTAAAGTTGTAGCGTGCACCCGTCAAATGGAACACTTTGGTGTGAGATGTCTTAAGTTAGTCTTTTTTCTCATCTTGATCTTTTCAATCTAAGTTTTCTGTCTTGGCCCATGCAAATAGTGAAGTTAACTCCTATGAACATTGTCAGCAGCCAGTTTCTCGTTTCTTTCAACCACTGTTGTGTCCACATTTTGTTTTGTTTTTTTTCCCATAACAAACCATTGCACACATAATGTCAGCTGTGGCCAAAAGGTCCTTCTGTTTCCACTCTGGTTTTTCTTGCAAGTTTTCACCAAGATAATAATGGTAAATAATCTCAAAAGGAATCTAGTTGCAGTCTTGCAAATAGTGACCCTGCAAGAACCCCAATCTTTGCAAAATCTTACAGTGATGAAAAAGGCTGACTTAGACTCTGACCAGGCTTTAGTTCAGAGTCTTCTAGGTGTCACAAGATAACAGAATTCAGCGCATGCTTTCCCTATTCTTCACGGGGACTGCTTATCTGCATGCAACCAAATCTTGCTCGAATGTAACTGGTCAGTACTACATGGACAACAAACGGAAACCAGAAAGCCTCTGGTACCACAAATCTTGTTCCTTCTCTACAGATTTTGCATATTCACATGTAGTGAAACAGCAATTGAAAGCTAAACTTAAACAATTCTCATGGGAGATACCCATGTACTCATTACATGGCAGAAACAGAAGATGGTTGAGTATGACTTTAGTTGGAGGATCTGCTGTTGAACTATAACTACACTGAGAGGTAATGTGCTTTTGAACTAATACAAACAAAAGCATGACTTTTACTACAAACAAGACAAGGTTTTGCTAGCCTTTATGGTACAGGTACCCAGTACAAATCTCAACTGTAAAACAGTATGCTTTGCTGCTGTGTGGCCATATGTGTAAATGGGAAGCGTCTTCCTCGATTCAGTCAATATTAATGTCATTTTAGCTGCAATTATAGAGAGATTAGAAAAACAAAACTGCCGGTGACTACTTCCATGCATACTTAACTGCAAAGAAAATGACTACAGATGTGTTGCAGAGAGATGAACGTGTGCAAACCAGGCAGGATGACATTTTAAACCACAGTCAGGTTGCAGGCTCTCTTTTGCCTCTTGGTGCTACTTACATTTGGTAAATGGACTGCCTTTATCTAGAGCTTTTCTAGTCTTGTAGTCTAAAAGCACTTTACTTCACACCCATTTACACATACATTCATACAGCACTTTTTATTCTATACAATAAAAAACCAGGATGTAATTTGTGAAAAAGGTCAGAGGGATGGGGGTGGTTTTGGAACATTTTTGCTCATGAAAAAAGCTCAGGAACCACAGTGGACCTGTAGACTATGGTGTCTGTTACTCTATTCATTATTTATTGCTAGTGTCAATATAAAGTTTCAAGAATAAGTTTTTATTTTAACTAGAAGTTAAAGTTTGGAATATAAACTTAGCTGCTGCATTTGCAAAATTATTTTTATTACCTTGTTTTAAAAAAAAAATAAATTCATTTGTGCAACATTCTCAGTTGTCCTTTTCTTTCCATCCCACAGGGGATGCAATATAAACAAGACAAAAGGTTAAATGCTATTTTAACATGCCAGAATTAAAACACTCTTTCACATACTCTAGCAACATTCAGCCAGGAATGCTTCAATATTTAATACAGAATAATCTCAAAATGCAACCAAGTAAATGAATGAATAAATAAACAGGGAGCTACAGTATATCCCTACTTGTCAGACTAAGAAAACAGTTGCTTTGACGATGGACTCCTGTCTTCTTTTTACTACTATTTCCAGGATTCTTTTGTGAAGGTCTTGTAAAATATGATGATCTGCTGCCTCTGAATTATTTTATTTTTCTCTTACTAGCTGTGGTTCTTGCTAAAATAGCCTATTGTTGTTTGGTGGCATACTGAAAAGCTATTCATGGATCGATGTAGATCTACATCTACAGTGAAACATTATGGTGAAAAGAAAGTACACCTTGTTTAAATTCCAAGGCTTTACGTATCAGGACATAATCATAACAATAATCAGGTCCTTAGCATGTCTTAAAGTTAGATAAATACAACTTCAGATGAACCGCAACAAGTGACATTAGCTGTGTCATTATTTAACAAAGACTAAGCCAAAATGCAGAAGCAATCAAGTGAAAACCTAAGCACACACTTACTGTTTCCAAAGGAATTAAGAAGGTATGTAACAGCCAGGTGCTGCTAATCAAATGCACTTTATCAACTGATCGTCAGCAAGTGCAACCACCTCTGTTAAAGAATCAGTTTTAGCAGTTTGCAGGTCTGGAGCGTTCAGGTGTGTGTTAACACAATGCCAAGGAGGCAATGATCTTAGAGAAGCAAACTGCTTCCCATCAATCTGGGAATGGTTATAAGGTCATTTCCAAACAATTTGAAGTCCATCGTTCTACAGTGAGAAACATTATTCACAAGTGGAAAACATTCAAGACACCTGCCAATCTTTCCAGGAGTGGACATCTCAGCAAATTAACCCCAAGGTCAGACCGTGCAATGCTCAGAGAAACTGCAAAAAACCCAAGAGCTACATCTCAGAATCTACAGGCCTCAGTTAGCATGTAAAATGTTAAAGTTCATGACAGTTCCATTAGAAAAGGAATAACAAGCATGGCTTTTTGTAAGGTTTGCAAGGAAAAAGCCACTTCTCTCTAAATTGAACATGGCACCATGCCTGAGGTTTGCAAAGCTGCATCTGAACAAACTACAAGACTTCTGGAACAATGTCCAGATAAGACAGACGAGACCAAAGTGGAGATGTCTGGCCATAATACACAGCACCACATTTGGAGAAAATCAAACACAGCATATCAGCACAAACACCTCACACCAACTGTCAAGCACATCAGTGGAGGGGTGATGATTTGGGCTTGTTTTGCAGCCGAAGAACCTGGACACATTACAATTATTGAGTCGACCATGAACTCCTCTGTGTATCAAAAATATTCTAGAGTCAAATGTGAGGATATCTGTCCCGCAGCTAAAGCTTGGCTGAAACTGGGTCATGCAACAGGTCAATGATCCCAAGCACACCAGCAAATCTACAACAGAATGGCTGAAAAGAAAAGAATCAAGGTTTTGCAATGGTCCAGTCAAAGTCCAGACCTCAACGTGATTGAAATGCTGTGGTGGGACCTTAAGAAAGCTGTACATAAACAAATGCCTGCAAACCTCAATGAACTGTTCCTTACGATATAGACTGTTTCAGCTTGCAGTGGAAAAGTAGCTTTATCTTACAGTAGATATATCTGTTGTTAAAGTAGCATTAATTACTTTGCAGTGGAGGTAAATTTTGTCCCCACTCAGGGTAAAAATAAGCCAGTAGAGGCAAAGATGTGTAGACCAGATGGGGGAAACCAGGAAATCACACCTAGCATACAACACTTGTCTTATCCAGCACACACTCACACACTGATGGATGCACCAGGGAAATTTTGGGGTTCAGTACTTTGCCCAAGGGCACTTTGACATGCGAAGCGGAAAAGCCGGGGACCTTCCAGTGACCTGCTCTAACACCTCGCCCCGGCTTGGCTTTTTGATTTTGGTACAGCAATATAATCATATCAGATCTTCCCAGGATACAGAGTGTGGGCAAGTGTAAATTAGCTCATTAGGGTAATGAGTGATAATATCAATTAACCAGTCACAAAAAAAATAGTTTCTCCCTGACAGATTCTGTGGGAGTGATACTGGACACTAGCGCCACCTGATATTTACTGAGGAACAATAAGTCTGATGTTTACTTAACAAATTTAAATTCTGAGAACAGCATACTGCAGTGTTTCTGTGGCAATTAATCATTTTTCAAAACATACTGTAAAAGGGTTATGTTAGCGATGCCCTCTTATCAGATGCGGTGATCTCCAGTGGAGAGGGGAGTAAATGTTTGATGAGCATTTCAGGCAAGAACTACAGTGAGTGAGCTGGAGCTAAGAGCTATTTGAGCTATCTTATTTTGAGTCAGACAGTGTAGCTCACAGCTATAATGTCAGGGCAAAAGATTAGATTCCCCATTGGTGTAGCAGTATAAGTGGAGGCACTCATACAGTTACAGAATGTATTTTGGATAAAAGTACCCACTGAAGGTGTAATTTACTGACCTATTTAAGTAGTGATTTGTTTGATGTAGTTCCAGTTTTTCACTTTCTGATATTGCTTTACAATTACTGACTTGTTTTATCTCCCACTCAGAATGGATGTGTCTCTCAAACCAATTTCTTTATCTACATCTTTAGAGGTTTCCCTCACCAACTTGACACTTAAATCACACATAATAATACTAGAATCACTACTTTTGTGCTACATGGCCATGCAGTGTTGTTCTGCAGTTCACTCTAAGCAAAACAAAATTGCGATTTCCATTTGCAGTAATTGTCCCTGTCCCTTCAATGTGCATAATTGGGAGATGGAGGCAGAGAGGGCAGCAGCAGAAAGACACAAGCACAGAACAGAGCAGGCACAAATGACAACAGATCTGACACTGATTAAGTCACGAAACAGCATTAAACGGCTGGGTGTAGGTGGGTTGCTAAGCGGCTTGCAGTTAAAGCAGCTTAAATAGAGTGCCCTATATAACAACTGTGGCTGAGCTTGGGTTGCCTGAACTAAAGATATGCTCCATTTCAGTGTTGAATTATTGTTGAATACCCAAAGATCTCATGGTATGGTTTGTGAAATAGTCACAACTTTTAATCTATTGATTTGTGTTTGTGGACACGAATTTCCCAAAATGATTTTCGTATCCCTGAACATGACTTTTCATCAGTCTACTCTCATGTGTACTGATTCATGTACATGTACACAAAATTAATATTCTCCAGTTTTAAAAGACAAAAAAAATGTCTGCATAGATAGAGACGTCAGTAGTGGAGCAAATCATTTCACCGCTCACGCCACAGACCCAAGTTTGAGCCCTACACATCACAGATTTTCACACATCATCTTTCTCATTTTTAAATATGTTATTAATTAAAAATATATCACTTGATTATGTCTAGGCATTAAAAACAACCTGATCTAGGCATTAACAATGACTCAGTTAGGTGTAGAAAATCATAATTTGGGTTATAATACAATAACACTATCCACATCTTTTAAAGCTTTGTTTTCTTCATTGCCATGATGATGCCTCCCATCTTTCTCTGGGCAAATGCTTCTCACACGAAACATACTTCCTATTGAAATACAGTACCTATAAATTTGTACTCACTAACAGAAAGAAATTGACAATTTGCACAAAACATCAGGAAAAAGTTGACAAATCTCAGTTTCACCAATTGATTTTGGCCAGGTCAGCAAACGTGCTAACATTTTCAACTTAACAAAGCCTGAGATAAAATGGAGGTCGTGTTATTTATATTGGGCCATTTAGCAGGTGACTGGCTTAAAGAGTCACGCGGCAATTTACTTCTTGATCTCATATAATTTTCTAATAATAAGGCAAGGATTAAAAGCAAAGTAGTCGCCTTAGAGCAAGAAGGTCCTGGGCTCGAATCCACCTTCTGTGTGGAGTTTGTATGTTCTCCCTGGGGCTGGGTGGGTTCTCTCTGGGCACCCTGCTTGTTGCCCCATGACAGCTGGGATAAGCTCCAGCCACACAACTTTCAATTGGATACGAAAATAGATGGATGGAGGTTACAAGTTCTGTACTGAATATTCTGTGTTTCTGTACTCTATATAAACTTGTTTACAGGAGACATTTTAAATTAAAAATCATCATTCAGTCCAGCAGGTGCCATTGTGTTGAGTGCAGAGATCCAATACATCTCTCTCTGAGAAGGCAGCTTTGATAGATTGCACCCTCTGGCTGGAAGAGGTACATATTCAAGTCAATGAAATGCAGAGTGGCAGGGGAGCCATGCTTGGCCTCATGATAGTGTTTGGCTCTGGCATACACCATATTCCCTGTTTTGTGCTCTGAAATTCATTGTTAGAGTGCCCTCTTTGTTTGTCCAATATAAGCTTTTCCACGGGCGCATGTAAGCATATGATTACTGACGTTGGATTGCAGTTAGTGAATTGTTTGAGCAACACTTGATTTGTTTGTGGAAATTGTGCCTTTAATTCACATCCCCAGCTTACCTTAACCTTATTATTGCTATTTGTTGAAGAGGGTTTACTATCCCAATGTTCCTTCATTGTTTGGCAATAAAAGCATCCTTTTGGCGGCATTTTGAGTGACACTTGATTTGTTCCATTTTTCATGTAACATATCATTCGAAATCACTGGGCAAAACACTGAAAATTGCCATATTTTGAAAAGTACCACACAGATTCATAGTTCAGATTGATCTCATGTCACAAAAGGATTTTTTCTTTTCCAGTTCCATCCTCAGAAGTTGACATGAAATACAATGTACGGGGAGTTGTGCCTCATTGCTCTGACAGCATAGCAGCGACAAAGACACAGCGGATAAACATCCTCCCCTGCGTGTCACTTCATGACAGGGTGAAGAAAAACTTTCAGGAGGACAAATTTGGCTTCATGTTTAGCTGTTAGAAATTCACTGACTGAAGGACAGCTATGCCTAAAGATCAAAGGTACACAGAAATCTAAGGAGCAGTTGACCTTCTGACAAAAATAAATGGATAGAAATACAAATACATAGTGGGATCAATAGTTAGCAACACAAAGAAAATATGAAAACAGACATATTGATTACATTAAGCAAAAGGCCTGAAAGGCAGGAGGTATGTGCTTTAGTTTAAAAATACAACATTCTCATCTTTCAATAATACCTAAGAAAGGAAGTTGAAGTGTTTAACAATTGTGCAGAGACAAAAAAACCCCAACAACAAATACATTAATATAAAAATGTTGCCACTCACTTGCGTCCTGCAGTGCTCCCATTCCTATGGATGCAGGTCACCTCCCGAGTCTGGTAGCCCACCTGGATGTCCCAGAAGGGACTCTCTTGCCGGTTAAGGCGGTTCCTGGTCCGCTTCTTCTGGATAAGCTCCCTGGTCTCAGGATCTTTTACTCCTGCCCTCTCCCTGAGCCCCTGCCCTTTACCTTTCCTCCGTTTAACCTGGCGTGCTGTCCGAGTCTGCGGGAGGGCACAAGGGCTCCAAGGTCCAACCCTGAGACTGTACATGCCCTCTGGACCTGTGCATGGCCCTGGTTTACAAGACTGGAACTCAGTTAGGTTAGGACAGGCAGCGCCTCCAAAAAGTGGAGGGACCAAGACGCTGCGTACTCTGTTCCTGAGGCCTGTTCCACACGTTTTGGAGCAGGACGTCCATGGCGAGTACTCAGAAACCACACAATCCTGAGGGCAAGGGATCAAACATGCCTGCTCTAGACGAGGCTTGGGCTCAAAGTACTCACAGATGGCATCCTCTGCTGGAGATCCGTCTGACTTGAGTATGCAGCCCACCTCCCGGGTCTGAATGCCCTCTTCGCCTCCACTGCACGTGAACAGCCGTGGGGCCCCAAAGGTCCTTGCTGATACTGGCACACACTCATTCCAGGCACCGAGTTTCCAGTCATAAAGGTCCTTGTGCCAGTCGCACACACGGAAACAGTTTCTCTGGTTTGAGGGACGCTGGACCTGGTCACAGTTGGTGTGAAGCGTCGTCCAGCCATCCACATGGGCACACCAGACTGCCCGGCTTTGGCTGCCACCCAGGCCACAGTCGCTGCCCATACATCTTCCCCACGGACCTGGGAAACAAATGAACAAGCTCAAATCACATTGAAGAAACATGAAACAAGAAACCTTTCAGTTTTAAATGACAAGAAAACCACTTGGGTGCATTGTAAGAAAACTTGACAGGAAATTCTAAACACTATCAAGATACAGCTTAGAAGATGGAGGAAAATTATATTAGCAGAACAAAAGATGCTACTCAGATTGGAGGAAGTAAAACAAAAAGGCATAATTTCAAAGGCTGGAACTGATGGAAAGTGTAGAATGAACAAATAATCCATAGTTGCTCTAATAATGATTAATGGAATTCAGTAATGCCACTTCAAATGCACCTTTAAAACAGAAATCCATATGCAAGCATCAATTAATCAAATGCTTGAAACCTAATTCTAAAGCAAGATGGAAACAACTTCATTTTCTTTTTCTCAACTGAGAAAAGGCACATAATGCATCTTCAAGGATGACACAGTAAATTCAAAGACTCCTTTAATATGGCCCTTGATGTAAATGTGCTGAAAAGCTGTCGGCAGATGAAGTGTGAGTGCAGAAAATGTGTCATATTAAATAAAAATAACCTGTCACCTTGCTTTTGCACGACGCTTGGGTCAGACACGATTCTTGCTGCATGGTAAAAACTGGGTGCGTGCCATGGGGGTCGGGAAGGATGATTAGCCAATGCAAATACAATGTGCAACAGTAGAGATTATAGGTGATCAAAGGCAAGTGTCTGAAAGCCAATTTGCAGGGGCTGTGAGTTATCTATGGCATTTATCAAAGTCTATTGGCAACCAGCAGAAATTGCTACAAACATCAATAAAACTTATTTCTCTGTACACAAGTGTCTGGCAAAGCCTTCCCTTATCCTCATTTACTTAATGGCAGCACAGATTGAACAAACAGTCCATAACAGGACCAGAGGAGTGGAGAGGTTGCTGTACATTTGATTTAATAAGAAAATATACAACCAATATTGGCTCAAGAATACCTGGCTTTCTAACCTTTAAAGAATAAGGGAGGAGATGTTTTTTTTCCCCCTTACTCTTAGAAGGTCCAGTTAAAATATCAAAATCATGACATGATTCCACTAATGAGAATTTTTTTTTCTCTTTAGCTTGAATATTCACCAGATCACCAATGACCTGTTTAAGGTTAGGTTTACATCTTACCAATTAGGCTACCCAAAGTGAAATCCTACCAAGAAAAAAAACCATAAGGGCAAAATGCATGTAAAAAACTGGATTTGAAAGTTAACTTCTTCTAGTTTTTTTGAAAGTATGCTTGCCCAGCACAGGGCTAAAATACAACCTGGCCCTATCCCTACGTGGTTTGGTGGCAACCTGGTGGATATCACTGACCTACAGCCAAAATGCTTCTGAAATAAATGTATCCAAAACTAATTTTGGGTCACAGTGACTGAAAACAATGCTTAAAACTGTTGATCAAGTATGAAATGTCAAATTTCAAATCTTATCTCTATTTGACCTTTTGACCTCCACTCTGACCTTGGATTTGACCTTCCTAGTATCAGGAAATCTGTAATGCTGCAAAGTAAAGTTACATGCTTTTTTTAAAAAGCATACTAAATGTCATATTTCTCATTTTCTTTCCCAATATTCAATTCAATTTTATTTATACAGCGCCAAATCACAACAACAGTCGCCTCAAGGCGCTTTATATTTTAGGGTAAAGACCCTACAATATTAGACAGAACAGACCCCAACAGTCAGACGACCCCCTATGACCAAGCACTTGGCAACAGTGAGAAGGAAAAACTCCCTTTTAACAGGAAGAAACCTCCGGCAGAACCAGACTCAGGGAGGGGCAGTCATCTGCCGTGACCGGTTGGGGATGAGGGGAAACAGAAGAGAGCAGAGGGAGACAGGACAAAAAGGCACACCTATGGGAGAGAGACAGGGTTAATAATAGCTAATGATTAAATGCAAATGGTGTATAAACACATGGAGAGTGAAAGGAAGTGAGGAAGAGGAAGTGCTCAGTGCATCATGGGAAGCCC
>VUQI01028152.1:4696-19369 GCA_015106735.1 Paratilapia polleni
GGTAAGTTACACACACACACACACACACACACACACACACACACACACACACACACACACACACACACACACACACACACACAGAGCAGTGTGCACATTTAGCTGTAGCTCTTAGTTAGCTAGTTAAAAATAACACAATTTATATGGTGGCCCTAAGAACTGTGGAACTAGGAAAAAAGAAGTAAAAAAAGAATCTCTACTAATTTCATAACGTGTGCAGCATTTAGAAAAAATGCTACAAATAAGGTGACATACATTCAAATACTGTGACATGCTGTAGAAATACAGTGATGTAGGCAGTGATTTACTTATTGAAATACAATTTAATTTGTGAATAATGGGCTCTGACACAGGCAGATCCACTTCACCCATTCATGGAGGTTCTCGGTGCTGTGCATGAAAATGCATCTTCTCATTTCCACTGACTTGCACTTCCACTAATATTTTCAGCTGAAAATATTTGTTTATAAATATTTGTTTGTAAAGTATGGAAGTATGCAATTTGAGGCACAGCAAATTGCCTCAAATTGCATACTTCCATACCTTACCCTCACTGTTTAATTTAATATTATTGGTTGTTAGAGGCACAGCAAGTTGCAAATGTTTAGGAAATCCACTCGCTAGTGCAACAATTGCAGTCAAATATTGCAACATTAAGTGCAATATGAACTATATTATTTATTAATACATTAATATTATTAAGTATAATATAATATTACATAATTATTAATTATAATATTTACCATTCATTTTATCATTTATTTATGCCAAATTGTATTTATGTACTACACAATCAAGTACATAGTGTACATATTATATTACATGAAAGTGAACTAAAAGAATCTGAACTGAGAATGCAGCTAAAGGAAAGTAAAAGGCAATGGTGAAGTGCCCTAAATCTACATTCTTTCTAATGGTCAGTCGGGGGCAACTGCTCTGGTTTCAAAACCAAGTCTGATTGCATAGAAGTCTATGGGAAAATGACCCTACTGCTTCCTTGATCTATGAACTCAATAAAACAGATAGGTTTATGGTTTCATTTGCAAGTTTCAGGTCTCATTGAATACAACATGATCATGAAATCAGGGTTCCTTTGAGGCGTGGCTGCCTTGTAATTTACAAGTTGCTACCATATGAGACACAATAGTACACAGTCTTCTTATAACAGAGATTATACATAAACCAGTGGTTTATGTCAAGTGATAAGTTACTGCAGTTGTCAGATTAATGTAGTAGAATAAAAAGTACTGCATTTTTGAAGGTGTGTTTTTAAAGGCAACACAAAAGACAAATCCAATTACAAAATATAAGCACCAAAATAAGAGATTATCTAAAAGATAGGGCCACTCAACTTTAAAAGGCATTCTATTCTCTACTTTCTTCCAAGAAACTGAGCCCTGATTTGTGTTGGTGTTTGTTTTTATGTGCAGGCTTTGCGGGGACACCCGGCTACTTGTCCCCAGAGGTGCTGAGGAAGGAGGCGTATGGTAAACCTGTAGACATCTGGGCATGTGGTAAGCTCTTTGTCTATTTCTCACCACCACCTCCGCAGTCTTCCTGCTTGTCACTCAGACAATGGTTGTGTTTTTGTGTGTAGGTGTGATTCTCTACATCCTTTTGGTTGGGTACCCTCCGTTCTGGGATGAGGACCAGCACAAACTCTACCAACAGATCAAAGCCGGAGCATACGACGTGAGTCTGCCTCTCCTCTCTGTTTCTCCCACTTTAAGTGAAACAATATGTGGTACATATGTTCATTTTATATGTGGGCATGCACGGGTGTGTGTTCGCTTTAGTTTCCCTCCCCAGAGTGGGACACAGTGACTCCCGAGGCTAAAAATCTGATCAACCAGATGCTGACTATCAATCCAGCCAAGAGAATCACTGCCCAGGAGGCTCTGAAGCACCCATGGGTCTGCGTAAGTAGCGTATACACATCCAGCACCCTGTTACAGCTGACAGGAAACAATATTTCATAGTCCCTGATTTGACTATCCAACAATTTGTAATTTGCAAATCCTCTAACAGCAAGTTTGAAAACATCTGCCTGAAGCTGCCAAATGTCAGCACCATCTGTTTCCAAACATGCAATGTCTGACGTGCAGATCCTGGGTCAGCTTATCTTGAACGATTTGTTCCATAGAAAGGGAAAAGAGCAACCTATCTCAGGATGAGTTCTCTAGTCTGCTCTTCTTCAGCAAAAATATCAGTCCTAACAGCTTTAAGCACACCCATGAAACTGTGATATGTACAATTAATATGAGATGTGAGGTATATGTAAAAACAAAAGCAGCCAAAAGTGGTTTATCTAGCAGCCAGTGCCTGGTTTCCACAAAATCAATTAAGTTTCTACAGAACTCTTGAATTTCTACATTTCCCAAAGCAGCACTCATGAAAATTATGTTTGAAGTAAAGTAACTTGATATCTTAAACAGTAGGTTAGTCTGTGTATTAAAAGTACATCACAAAGTACAAATGTTGGAGTTGTTTGGTAATAAAAACAAAGCTTGATACTCTGTAAATAGATGGCATCTCACTGTCAGTGCCCTTTGTGAGTCATTTCAAGATTCATTTAATAACTAGCTTATTTGCCTTTTGCACTTGCAAATACAATATATAGAAATCGGTGCTTCTAAATACTCAAGAACTCACACTCTCGGGATTCTGGTTTCATAGGAGGAGAGCACAAGATTAAGCTCAATAGAACCCTTTTCTTCCAGGAATTTTTATCATGTTTTTGATAGAAGGGTTAGAAGGACAATAGACAGTTTTGTATGGGTTGTGTAATAAAATAGCTTTATGTATTCGGGATGCCACAACACCTTGAGACACTTTACTGTTGTTGTCTAGCTACGCTTCTGATGCCTGTTTTAGTTATTGTCATGCCATAAATCTTTAAACAACAAATCAGCATGAATTACTAGAATGCTAGCATTTTATAGGCAGTATCATGTTTCCTGTGAAAGAAGGGACAATATAAATGAAAAAAGTGCTTAGAAGCCTGTGTAAATAATTATTTTAATTAATAATTATTTTTAACAATAGGATTAATCAGAATGGTGCTGCCATCTTATGCTGGTGAATTTTTTTTTTTTCTTTTTGGGCTATGCCCCATCCATAGACTATATATACATGATGGACTTAGCTACTGTGACTTCGTCCAATGGCATTTTGAAGCCTCTGCTTTAGAATCGCTGTTGTGTTTTGGAGCCAAAAGTGACCATATTAGGGCAAGAGTGCTGGTTAGCAAGCTGCATCCATACATTGTATAGATCCAACACACATACCTGCTAATTATTAAAATGCCCTTCCTACTCACTTTTTTAAATTTTCATTTCAAACATGATCATTACACTGAAGATTAAGTACATTTACACATCAATCTGACACTTTTTTTTAAGTGGAAAAGAAAAATAATTTTTTTTTTCCCTCAGAAAATTATGTAATCACTGGCCTACATTTTCGAGGTGTTAAGTAATTTGCCAATTTATTCAACAAAAATTTAGCACTTTTTCTTGGAAAACAAGACTATGAAAGCAACAAGGAGAACAGTTACATTTATGCTAATACAAAGTTTTTCATTTATATTTTGTAAAACAAATTTTGTATCCTATATTTTCCTATATTGTCATGCAGATACATGTGTCTGATTTTATTAATTTAATGGTAGTGTCTTCTTCAGTTTTAGCCATTAACCCTGGATCTGTGATGTTTACATGAATAGTTATTAAGAATGAAATAGAGGGATGTAAAATAGGGAATAAAAAAAAATGCCTAAAAAAGCAACAAAATCTGGGGCTAAGTAAAAGATCTCAACACTTCCTTACTGCTCTCTGCTTTTGTAGAGCAATGTGCTGCATTTATTGCCTCTGCTTTATATGCCATATCATATACTCTATATTGAAACGGAATTGATTGTGCGGACACCATAAAGCCAAGTTGAAACTGTTTAGCTGGGTTTTTGCCAGAAATCCCATTACCTAAAGAGCTTCCGAATCAACACATTCAAGCAAAGCAGATCTCTATGACAGCTCCTGCCCACGTAAGCCTGTCACTTTCAGAGCTGCTCTTCTAACATTTTATTTTCAGCATCTCTTTCTCTGTCTCCCCACAGCAACGCTCAACAGTGGCCTCTATGATGCACAGACAGGAGACAGTTGAGTGCCTGAAGAAGTTTAACGCCAGGAGAAAACTCAAGGTGTGAAAATGCTTGATGGGTCAAAATGAAGTTGTATCTTTGATTTCAGGAGAACGAAGGAAAAAGTGAAAATGTGCCTCTCCCTGTTCCTCCTGTGATGTTTACTCTCACTCAATGCAGGGAATCTGCAGGGTTTGAATTGATTTCAGATTCTTCAAAAGCATAAAAAGCATCTTTTACAAAAGGTGTCATATGTGTATTTGTTCTCTCCTGCTGTAGTCATCCTAATTATAAAATGGTACATGTGATATTAACAAAGACTGACACTGATTCTGCACTACCTTGCTGAGTATCACAGAAGAGTAACTGGAGAACAACTGCTGCCACTGTAACCTCTGACTCTACTGAAGTCCATGTGATTTTATTTGATTAAACTACCTGTAAATCGTGAATTTATTTTACTCCATATCCTAATATATTTAGTTCAATGTTCAACAAGGCTGTAATGAGAAAATAATTACCAGAGACAATGTGCATCATTTTGATTTTGTAATTGCAGTATCTTTATCTGGTGTAAAAACACAGAATATTTTCAAAAATGAGTGATCCAGGAACACATCATTGTCGTAGCTGGTTAAAAAGATGGTCTTTATTTGCAGAGCTTGCAGTTTTTTCCCTGCAACTTTCATATTGAAACATGCACAAGCACAGTATTTCAATGTTTATTTTTTTTAAATAAAGGTTTATTCAGTGATATTATGGGTTTTTTCAGGTTAAATAGCCTTTCTCAAACCCTTTTTACTAAGCTTTACAGTCTCTGTATTTAATGCTCCCTCAATCTGTAAGGCAGTCAAGTGTCTATATCAACATTTAAACAGACTTTGCTTGCTGTGATCATTCCTCCTGTTTATGACCATTGATACACTTCTGGTGTAAGTGATGGGGGACTTTTTGTGGCACACTGTTTTAAAGCTCATTCAGACATGACACCAACATGTTAAACTGGCTTCAAGGTGGACTCCTGTGACGCTGTCTCCTGTTTTTCTTCCTCAGGGTGCCATTCTGACCACCATGCTCGTCTCCAGGAACTTCTCTGGTGAGTGCTGCTCTTTGAAAAGACGGGGGTGACGAGGAGAGGATGACATGCCATCTGTCTTCTGCCATCTCTTCACACATTCACACACACACACACACACACACACACACACACACACACATAACTACGCATACACACATAGCAGGGCGATGGGTGACAGTGTTACAGTAGAAATTTTTGCTTGGTTTTTGTGCACTCTGTAAACGCTCACACGATATAGTTGTCTTTATATCAGGCTGTCTTTGATGAAGCAAAAAGTACAGAAGTTTTACAAGCATTCTTAAGAAGCAACATTTTATCATATCAATGTCACATATAACTAAGTCTTGTTTATTAGTAGTTTTATCTGTCATTTTGTTATTTTACGATAAGTGAGAAGAGTTAAGTCATAGGAATCCAGGAAGAAGCTAATAGTAGTGCTGAGAAAACAAAAAGAAAAAAAACATGAGCACTAGCTGGCTTGGTTTATGCTAGCAAATCTTGGCTACGTTGCCTTGGTTGTTGTCACTATGACAACTGTCAAGCATTGAAGCAAGCAGTGCATACTTGTGAGTCCTCCCTAGAGAAAGCCAAACATATCTGCAAAATGTTGTGTATTTGTTGTACATCAAAATTACTTTCAAATGAAAGAGTTACTGGCCCGAAACTGTGTTTCTTTCTTCTTTCTTTTTTTTTTTTGTCTTGCCTCTAGACAGAAAAAATACATAACAGACACAACATTATAGCCATACGAGTTTCTTAAGAAAGTGACCGGTGAATTAACCAATCAAATTTTGATTTATAGCAGTTAGCACTAAAACCATCCAACAACATCATTATCATCTTAAGCCAGCAACCAAGCAGCACCCAAGACCTTCCTGTAGGTGACGTAATAAAGCTAGCTTATGATGTCTATGGCGTTTTTAGCTGTTGGCTTTCTTTTAAAATAATTTTTTATTAGAGTTGTCAAGTTGAGCAACATTATCTTCACTTAGCCTGTCTTTTTTCCACTAAAAAACTAAGAACAGCTAATATACCATCATTTATCTTTACATTTTCCCCAACAGTACAAAATTATAAAGCTTTACACAATAGTTTATTTGTAGTGCTGCTAGGAGATCCTGTTGAAAATTGCCCTCAAATATTTACTTTATTGTAGAAGCAAGGTAATTATAGACAACATCCACCTACAAAAGGCAGGGGTTTTATATTGAACAGCTGAAAAAATAAGCCTGTGATCTTTGGTGGTTTTTGGACTGCATTGTCTTGCTATGTATCAGCTAACAGTTTTTGCTTTGGTTCTAATAAGGAAACAGTAAGCTAAACTAAGCTAAAGTTAAATAATTTCTTTCTAACAGTATACAAAACATGGAGAAAAAATGCTTTCCTGATGATTTTATGGTCTCAATAGCTACTTACAAGTCTTATTGAAAACACTACTTTATTTGATAAATTATGGTTACCATTACAGTCAAAATCCAATTTCAAAATACCAAGATGACTCAGCTTGAGGCTTTGCAACAGGACTTCACTAACCAGTGGGTGATGTCACATTGGTTACAGTCATCTTTTATGGCTCTAGCAAATGAGAAAAAGTTCAAACAGGTTCATCCACCATCATCATATTGGTTTGTGGACTCCTTTTTTAAAGCCTCAAGTTCCAATTACAAAATGAGCATTATTCTCTGTTAAATTAGACTTGAAATTAGTAATTGAGACAATGGACTCTTTAGGAAAGTATTTACTTAAGTCCAACTCAAATGAGAAGTAGGTTCATTTCCCCATGGACATCTACACAACCTGACTTCTTTTTGCAACCTGAGGAGTCAACGCCTGCTGGCCATTTGAATAAAGGCAGGATTAAGGAACTTCTGCACTGGCTTCACTTTGTAGAAACCTGAAGGCATGTCCATTCATCTTTTGTATACATGGATATCCATGAAGAACAGAATAGTTACATAACACAGCCATGAGCAGAAATGATGTGTTTTTTCTATATATACACAGTCCCATAATCAGTTTATAAAAGGTGCATTGAAAGAGGGTCTATTTTATCTTAAAAATATCAGTCTTTTGTCAACATTTGTCCTTTTATCCAACAAGTAAAGTGTTTGCGTGTGAATCTTTATTCTTCTTTGAACCCCATTGTTGTCCAAAATCTATTAAAAACACATCAGTGAACTGCACTACTACTCTCGATGACATATTCCTTCATTACCATGATCACAGCACCACTAGAGCAAACAATGTAGATTCATCTTCCACTAAAAATAGTCCTGAACAATTTTGGTTTTTAGTCCTATTTATAGGCTAAAAATGATGACTATATGTATATGGGTTGTTAGCAAGAGACTAACAAATTATTTGAGAGTTTTACCATTTTGTTTTAAAATGAAATAACACATAGCATTTATTTAATAAGAAAACAGCCACTGTTTGCTTTAATGATAAATTTGCACACTAAAGTCATTATGTTAACTACTTTCATGATGTTGTCACATGGAATGGAGAATAACCATATGAAAAGCAAACAGGTGGAATTTCTTCCTTCTTAATGAGACCATAGAAAGCCTTGTGTTGTGCTGACATATTGTTGGTGTACACCTAACAGCCCTATTCAAATACTGCGGTAATCCATGTTGTGGCAAGAAGCGCTCAACTATGTCCGTTATTACATTAAGATATTAATGTCGGTCAGGTCACAAAATTTGACTGAGGACCACCCCAGGAAAAGAAGACCAAGAGTTCCCTCTGATGAAGTGGAAAAGGCCATTAAAATTACCAGCATGGAAATCAACAGTTAACAGTACACCAGATCAGATTCTCCTGCAGGTTTCAAGCAGTGGACACATCTCAACATCAGCATCAACTGTGTTAATCATTACCACTACTGAGTGGGACTGCTGCGAGGTGCAAGAAACAAAAAGAGGAAACATTATACCAGTAGAACTCTGGACTTTGGTGTGATGAGTCCAAATGTGAGGCTTTTCGTTGCAGCCACTGCATCTTAATGAAATACATGTGTTGCAAGTAACTAATTAGTGCTACATAACAGACTAATAACATACTAAATACTATATATAAATAGCTGAGCAGACAGTTGGAGGCCTAATCCATACCATCCATACCATTTACTCAAAGAGGCCACACCCCTGCATAATGCATAACCTTAATCCTTACTATAATTTATAGGGATAATTTATGAAAATTTCCCCCCATACAGCTGTCATGAAAGGGGAAATAAGCTATAGAGACCAATTTTATTATGTTTTATTTTCTATTTTTGCAACAGGCTGCAAGCATGTTAATTTCTGCTGAAATTGGGGGATTTTAACATGGGAATCTATGGGGATTGACCCACTTTTGCAGGCAGCCTCAAGTGGCTGTGAACTGTAGTTTTTCCATCTTGACTCCATTTTTCCTGCCCCAGAGATTGATGCTGGCTAGTTTGCACACCAAGCACTATTTAGAAGCCAGAATCATGGCTAGCATAGCTACTAGAACACCCTGCAGTGACACAGCATCCCATCTAGTTTAAGGGTAGAATGAACATTAATATTTTCCAGCAGCACAGTGAGTAAAATCACACCAAGAGGCTCTGTAAGAGCTGTGTGAACAAGAATCAGGATAATGGAGGGTTGTATCATATGACCTGACTTCCACAATCACTGACTGACAGTCACCTGAAATGATGAGATGAGTTGGACAATTGGGATGAGTTAGACTGCCAATTGAAGGAAAAGCAGTCAAAAGTGCTTAAAATATGTGGGAACTTCTTGAAGGGTGTTGGTGAAGCACTGGGGAACGACCTCATGAAGCTGTTTGAAGACTGAAGAGTGTTCAAAGCTGTTATCAAAGCAAATTTGCCATTAAATCAAAAATATCAAGCATATATTGGTTTGTTTTTATACTTTTTTGCTTTCTACACAAACCTATATGTGTTATTTCCTGGTTTAGATGTATTCTTATTGTAGTATTATTCTACCCTGAAGAAAGATGTGTCCAAACCTTTGACTGGTGTTATTGATGATTTCCTTATCCTGTGTGCTGTGTGTTTCAGTGGGACGACAGACTACAGCCCCCGCCGCTGTCAGCGCTGTGGCAGGAACCACAGCTGGCATCGTGGAACAAGGTAAACACATCTCGCCGGCACATCTTTTAGCATTTTCTCCCTGCCTCTTTTAAAACTTTATATCCTTTCCTCTCATTGAGGCGGCAGCAGATGTGATTAAATGGAAATTTCCCAGGCTCACAACATCACACACTCCTTTAGCTCTATCCCTCAGCTTGTTTTAATCTCTCTTCCTAAATCTTTCTCTCCCCCCTCCTCGCCTTTAATGCCTCTTCAAATGTTTGCCAAGGTAAGCAGCCTCATCTCTCATCTGGGAGGGAAGACTATTACTGTTCAGATGTCTTTGGCCGTCATGGGTTCAGACTTTTCTTTCACTGTGGGGAATTGGGAGAAAAATAGCATGCAGTGTGGTGTGTATGCAGGAGCTTAGATATCACATTTTAAATATGAGGTGCAACAATTGTGCAGTGCTGCTTTTAAATTGGGGTTCGCACACCCACTCAGAGCTCCAGTGTGATGAAGGATTAATGTCAGCAGAACTGTAGCTTTTTTGTGCTGTTTCTTCCTCTTTTATCATGAGCATTTAAACAGCAAAACACATAATTTATTTTTCTCCTTTTCGTCCACATGTCCCTTCTACACTAATTCCTGCCCATCAGGGAACTCTGTGAAGTAATCCAGCCTACTCTTGAGATTAGCAAACCCATTATCATATACCTGCATCTCCGTTCCACTTCCCTCATGCTTTCGCTCCTAATCCCCCTTCTATCTGTGCCTGTGCGTGCAACTGTGTGTGAGAGTGTATTCGGATTATACAGAGAATTAGTTTGACTTTTACCCCCCTCCCTCATAGCTGATGCCCTCTGCTTATCTAATGCTTTGGGCAATGGATCAGGGTTAGGAGGTGCCAGCAGGATGGAGGATTTTTTTAAACGTGTGTGTGAGTTTTTATGTGTGTTTTTCATTTGCTTTTTAATGTCTTTTTACAGGAAGAAGGGGGGGCATTTTCTTTTTTTTGGAGGGAGGGTTAAATTCCCCTAAGTGTGATGAATGGGAGGATAACTGTTGTCACTTTCTCTGTGGTTTGCATGTTCATTTGTGAGATTTTAAGCACTTTGATGAGCAGATGATTTTTTTTTTCTTTAAGCAAGTGCCTGCACGCAAGCATGAATGACCGTGTGTCTGCAGCTGCATTTGTGTGAGCAGATTTACAAAGCAGTGGTCATCTGAAGGTGTATGATGTGTACTCTTCCATCTGAGAGTGTGTCGTTCTGCCTCTCTGCAGCAGCCAAGAGTCTCCTCAACAAGAAGGCTGATGTCAAGGTGAGCTAGCGCATCCCCTTCATTTTTATCTGCAGTGTTTCCTCTTTATATTCTTGGTTTCCCTTTCACTGTTCTACTACTTTTATTATTCCATAAATATTTCAATTAAAGGCAGATGTGATACGTTCGGGGTGATTTGACTTTGTGGAAAGCCACGGCGTTCACTTGAATTTTACAAGATATTGTTTTTGGCCTTAAAGGTACAGGGTGGCTCTAATGTCTGTATTGTTTCCTTTCCTGCACTTTTCTGTTATCACTTTTCATGTTTTAGCTCAGAGATTCACTCCTGTCTATGGTCTTAGCCTTGATTTAATTCATTCACCTTATGCTTATCAATTGTCTGAAAAATGTAAAAAATGTAGCACACTAACACAAAAAGTTGGGGCAATATGTAATATGTAAATAAAAACAGAATGGCATGATTCGCAGAACACTTAAGTCCTATTTTAATTTTAAAAAATAGTACAAAGACATAATATAACATAATAAATGCTGACACAGAGGAAGGTATGTTTAGGAAGGTATTATCAGTGTTAATGTTAAATTGGATGCCAGGAAAAATGTTTCGAAAAAGATGGGACTAGAACAACATAAGAACAAAAAACAAAAATACACACACACACACAGACACAAAACAAACTGGTGGAACATCTAACAACTATTTAGGTTAATTGACAATAGGCCAGTAACATGATTGGGTGTAAAAACACCATCCTAGAGAGAGTCTTCGTCTTTCAGAAGTAAAGATGGGGAGGGGTTCACCACTCTGTGAAAGACTGTGTGGGCAAATGGTTCATAATGACATTTCTCACAATGAATTTAGTAACTACATACATCATCTACATTATACCATTTCAAAAGATTCAAAGAATCCAGGAAAATCTCTGTATGCAAGGGACAAGGCTGAAAAACAATATAAAATGGCTCTTCAGACCCTCAGGTGACACTGCATGAAAAAACATACTTGATTCTGTAGTGGAAATCACTGCATGGTAAATGGTAAATAGAGTGGTACATATACTGTATAGCGCTTTTCTATTCTAACTGAGAACTCAAAGGACTTTGTACTACAAACCATATTCACACACACACATTCATACAGCGCTTTATTCTATGCCTTTAAGTGCTATGTAACTGTCATGCACACACTAACACTCCAATGAATGCAGCTGAGGAAATTTGGGGTTCAGCATCTTGCCCAAGGTAACTTCAACATGTGGACTGGAATTGAACCACACACCCTCTGACTAGTTGAAAACCCACTCTACCTCCTGGCTCAGGAACCTTTCTGAAAAATATTATTGGTAAACAGTTCATCGCTGATAATGCAAGTTAAAATTTTACCATACAAAGATTTCTTTTTCATCTATACAAGATCCAGAAACTGCCACTGCATTCTCTGGGCCCGAGTTCATTCAAAGTGGAGTACAATGAAGTGGAAAACTGTCCTCTCTGTCTGACCAAGGAAAATTTACAATTCTTTTCGGAAATCATGGTTGCCACATCCCATGTGCTAAAGAGCTTGTTTTTAGTGGAAAGTTTAAAAGGTAGCATCTTCAGTGTTATAGGGGTACATCAGTGCACTTGCATATTTCTTTGCACTTTTCTTCCAGCATGTTTTTTCAAAATCTGAGGCAATGTTTGAACATGAATATCTCAAAAACTATTAAAGGTAAAAGGCTGAAATTATCACTGGCCTTTCTTATCATAAAAATGAATCAGGATCTATAATTTGGGACAGGTACATCAAAAAATGTCAGAGTATTGGCTAGTTAAAATATAAAAAAAAAAAGAAAGCCGTCCTGTAAAGTCCCATATTTGAGCACACACTAATAAAAAACTTCATATTGTAAAAGACAATTAGTGACAATTTCTGAAGGGCATATAGTTGTATTTCACAATAATGCAAAATAATACATGTAGAATATTTTTTAACATGAAATTCTTAGTCACAAATATGAAGAAAATGCTATTTTCATTCAACTTTGATGCTGGATTGAGCAAATATGACAAATTGTACCAGAAAAAATAAAAATACCAGTAGATAATCTAATAACAATTATAAGTGAGACAATAATTTTGTTAAATATATGCATATTTTTCATTTTCGAGACCTACTCTACATACCATTTTGAGATCTACTGCCCTTGAGGAGTCTTATAATTCAGGTTAAGTTTAAGACTACTAGACAAAAAAAATAAATATCTAAAAAAGTATTAAAATTTCACAGCAATCATTATATATGTCCAAACTTTGGACCATAAAATTTTTAGGTAAATCAGAAAATGTTCTAAAAATTTGATGATTTGAGATGGAATGACCTTATTACTCTTTTAATAATACTTGATAATACTTGAATACTCTTATTCCAAAACTCTAAACACATTCTCACTCACTAAAACACATTTTGCACAGTGATTCACTTGTCACACATTTCTTGAAACCTTTCACCCCTTTCTGAGAACTCTAATACACCCCCCCTTTTTTTTTTTTTACATTTTTGCAGAATTACAAAACAACCACTCATGATTGAAAGACTTTAGTTCCATGTCCTAAACAATGGGTTTTCAATTGTTTAATGTAGTGTGTAATGAATGCTCAGTAATGTTACAGTTTTTCCCAAAAGTTTAAACCCATTTCCAGAAACTTTGGCTCAATTTCTCAAAACTCTAAACACAAACTGAAAAAAGTTCACTGCGTTCCTGCTTGTCAAGGATTGTTAGCAAACAGGGGGTGTTATAAGGACTAAGTTGTGCATGATGATGTATGATCCCACGCTGACCAATAGCAGCACACATGGTGACATTTCCGCCTCACTGTCCAGAAACATTGACAATGGCACAGTTGCCAATGATGTTCCTCCCCCGCCACCTAGTCTTCTGCAGGTTGAACCCTACCTCGTGAATGAAGATATATTAATTGAGAACAGCACTGGCATCAAGTTCAAGCACTCTATGAAAAAGGGAAAATGAGCATATTAGACAAAAAAACCTACATACAGGAACACTGACATACATAGTAACATGTCTAGATAGCGTACTGACAGGATGCTGTACTCATATGCACATACTGGTGTCGTTGCTCCTTCACTCAGGGTTGCACTCAAATGGAGCATGATATACCTGTTTCATCCTCAGCTGGTTCAGGACACAATCGACTGTGGAAAGGTTGACCTGGTCAATGTTTGCAAAATGGACAATTTCATTCAGGACACTGTCTCTGATTTCCGTCAGGGTGATAGCATTATTTTCCAAAGCCATCTTGGTTATGGTGGTCTGTTAGTCATTTGTAAATTTCTGGTATCTGCCACCTGTTTCTGGCTGTATTTCTGTTCTACGAAAAGTATATAAACATAGATCACATTAGTCTGAAGAGAATGTCTGCCTCCTCTAAAAACCAATTGGGTGAATTTGATTCTCTCTGGTCCCCACTGATCAATTCCATTACTTAGTGGGGGTGGTTGGCTGTGGTCTCGTCTCCCTGTGTGCCTTGTGGGTGGCTGGGGGTGCGCCCGGGGGCTGCGGGTGTCTGGTGGCTTCTTGGGGCTGGGGGACTGTGGCTGCCATTTTGTCGCGTCTGTGGATCTGCCCTGGTTGGTGGTGGTGGGAGAGTTGGGTGGGTGCTGCCTTGCAGTCTTGGGGTATGGGGTCTGGGGTGCTGGCGGTGGTGGGTGCCGGGCCTGGGCTGGGTGGCCGGCCTCCTCTGGACGGGTCTGGGTGCAGGGTCTGGCACCCTGGCACCTGTGGGCCACCCGTCTCCTGGGTGGGCCTACCCCTCCGCAGGGGTGGTCTTTGCCCCCTTGAGCGTGCCACCATGTGGGGTGGGTTGGTGCGCATCTGGTTGTCTGGTCTGCGCTTCGGAGACTCTGGGGTGCCTGTGGGCCCTTTCGGGAGTGGGGCGTTCAGGTGAGGGAGGGGCTTTTACTCAGTTGTGGGGTAGTTTGGGTGGGTTGGGGGCGGCGCGTCCCGGAATCAGGCCAGTTTGTCTTGTACTTTTTTGTGTCTATTGTTGACTGAGTGGGTAACTGGTGTTGGTCTGCCCTGTGCGGTGTGTGGGGGAGTGGGT
>VUQI01028153.1:0-11274 GCA_015106735.1 Paratilapia polleni
TAACGGCAGTTACTTTGCATCCGTGCCAACTGGTCATTCTGTCCAATTAAAAGAAACCCATGAAAATATGCAAATTGTGTTGGAGAAGCTGAAACACAATGAGCACAAATGGACCATATGTAAAAAAAAAAAAAAAAAAAATGGATTTGCATTTTGTGACAAAACTGTAAGTGACTGAATATTTTTATTGTGTTTTTATGATTGAATTAGGTAATCTCAACTATGGTCAGTAAACACTGTGTTGGTCTGGCCAAACAAACAAACAAAAAAAACTCTTGTGTTGTTGCGATGGCAAGCTCACACAAACTACAGTTCAGATGGTTTCCTCTGAATGTTCTCCCTCAGTCACTTTAGGATGTTAGTGTAAAAGTCCATGCTGACAGTTTCACCCTGATGGACAAACTCATGGTGTACAACCCGACGAATGTTGAAACGACAAGTGTGCTGCTGGTCATGCTCCTCAAATGCTGTGCTGCTTTGGAGTTTGTGGACTCTTCAAATAAAAGCTGCTTGGTTGAAACCAGAGACGCAGCTCTCATCACCAGCGATTATCCTTCACATGAAATTTCAGGTCAGTTTGAAGCAGAGGTTGATACTGCCTCTCTCTTTAGACAGAGCTTTTTGATCACATCAGGTGAATGAGAACTGCAGCTGCATGGGGGTCCATAAAGGCTTCTGCAACAGCTCAATAGATATTGGCACTATGATATCAAAGATCTGCGATGTTTCAAGCACTTAATTCATAGCATACCTAATGCAAAGGAAATATAGTGATAAGCATTAGCCTAGATATTTATCAGTCCTCTGTGAGCCAAGTCATCTGTTCCATGGTGTCAAATATGTAATGTCCTTCATTTATCAAATAAAAAAATATACAACTTCACCATCACTGGCGAATCCATGCTTTAATCATTGTGTGTAATAATGAGAATGGTGGCATCCTCTGAGGAAGAAGACTGAATATGAACATTATAATGCATTGTGATGGGAAGGGCCTGCTTTGACTTTCTTATCTGGTGCTGGCTCAGTGTGCCACGGCTAAAGAGCCAAATACTGTATGTTTTTCTCAGGAGTTGGTGGAGACCTAAAAGGAGGGCTAAAGTTGGCCTTAAATTTATCTCACGGGCATAAAACTGTCTGCTTGAGAGGTTAAAAGGCAGCTGTTTCCTAAAAAAGTTAGCCTTATAAACTTTATAAAATGATTATTTTTTTGTGTACAGTTTGGTGCACTACTCAAAAAAAATGAAGACGGTTTATTAAAATATTTGTAATTTAAACCACTATTCTATTCAGTGATTATAAAGTTTACTAGGTAACTGATTTGAGTGGAAAACACAGGTAATCAATCACATTTTTGAATTACTTCTTGGTTTACTTTTGCCTCTACTTATTACTGTGCATGCACACAGTTTTTCTGTGCAATGAAGGACATTGTCATCAATTGTGTACAAAATTGAGAAAATCAGACGAAAGCTTTAATTAACTGATAATATTATCTAAATGTAGACAAACACATCTTTAACTCTACTGTGTAGAGACCTTGAAATGCGGCAGAGGAACACTTTGAAATGTAATCACTCTTAAAGCATTTGTTCTGTTGGCTTTACTTTACAGCATGTGTGATGTTGAAAAGTTAAAAACTATGGGTTTTAACATCTTGAAAGGTAGCAGACCTGGGCCAAGGCAGAGACTCCTTTGAGAAACACGCTTGAATGTCACGTGTTATTTATAACTCTTTTTTGTTGTTGTTGTTGTTACACTGAAATTACTTTCACTTTACACAAGAAAGCAGAAATGCTTTGCAAAGTCCTTTGCTATAATTAAAAAAAAAAAAAAACTCAGACATTTTATATGCTCACCTATGATGGAAACAGAAACATTTACAGGTTGTGTAGTAATAGTGCACTTATTGAGCAATCATCAAGGCCATGCTGGACAGGTTTTAGGTTCCCAGGAGATCACTGAAATCTTCCCTTCTTCTCCTCCTCCCTTCTCTTGCTTCTCATGGTTAGTCATCTTTTTTTCTCATCCTGTCAGTGAGGGCTGGTCCTCCTCCCAGGATCCCTTGCTTTTAGCGATTGTGTCAAGAGTAGTCAACCACCTCTTCCTCTGGCTCTGGGCCAGTTTCACTCATGTTGGGTTTCACTGTAGTCAAAGACTGGCAAGGAGGCCTGGGAATCAGCAGGTGCACCAACAGGTCTGCCTGGCTGGGGACAAAGCCTATTGGCTCATTACTGCTGCTCCTCGGTCAAGCAAATTGTCAGTTTGAACTTGGCACTAATCACAGTTTCTCTTTCACACAGACAGAAAACTGTCTGTTGTGATTTTTTTCCCCCTGCTCTTCTTATTGTTGCCTTTGCTCTAAATATTGATAAGTGTGTGTGACATTATGATTGAGTTGCAGTCTTCTCTAACTGAACATAGCTAAGATACATTACTAAAAAATGATTAAATTACTAAATTGATTATTGTTTTCCCTGCAATTTGCATATAGATGTGGTTTGGATAACAAAAACAACCTGTCAGTCACATTTAGTGTGCAGAACGATAGAATAAAAAAAAAAAACAACAAAAAAAACTGCCAGTTTCGATGTCAAGCAAAGCCAATAAGAACCATCCCAGTTCCCAACTGAGGCTGTGCCTGAGGCAACAACGATAATTTATGTCCCACAGTCAACAGCATAAGTTCACCTCCTTGCATCTGCTGGGCTTATCATTCATGTAGTTGAGTAATACACAGGGAGAATAATATATCAGCCCCGGACATTGCTCATTTTGCACTTTATTGTCATTTCCGAGGGCCAGAACGACACATAAGCCATTCAAGTCTTTCTGCTGTACATGGTGAGTTTTAACCTGCAAATGAATCTGCAGTCATCAAGAGGGACAAAATGACTTTAGAGTGACCTTCAACAATCGCACATGATCAAAGGAGCGCACGGATAAAGGTACATGCTGCTTTCGAGATGAGATGATTAGCACTTCAAACAGGCCTCATCTCAAGGCTCGTTATACAACTGACGACCCCAAAACACCCAGACATTATCACCAGTTCACAGCTCAGGAAAACAAGAGGACACTAGCGCTGTGAAAAAGTACTACAATCAATGGTTCTTTTTTGTGATGTAAAAGGAGAAAAGGCCAGCATGTAATGTGATGCTGTTTGCTCACTGAATCCACAGCCTTGTTGTCACATTTATTATTTATCATTATTATGCCAAAGGGATCATCTTGACCGACAGTAAATGTTCATAAGAAAATCAAAAACTACAGCAGAGCTGCTATTCAGCATTGAACTGCAGTGCTTATGTGAAAACATGACATAAAAATGAATTCACAGGTGAAAAAATAATGCTGCAATAAGCTGAAATTCTTAGCACCAAGGTGTTCAAAGCTGAAGTTTGCACAAATGTATGCAAGTCATCTCATGTTGAACTGCTATGCTACTACAATAATACATTGTATTATTGTTGTTAAATCCTTTTAAATTTTCTATTTGTGTGTGTGTGTGTGTGTGTGTGCGTGCGTGTGTATGTGTGTGTGTGTGTGTGTGTGTGTGTGTGTGTGTGTGTGTGTGTGTGTGTGTGTGTATTGCATTTGGAAGAAAAAATGATCTACAATTCTGCAGTGATCAATTACAGGCAAAAACAATCTGACTGAACTGTGACTCACATACAGTACAAATGTGGTTTTCATGACTTTCACTTACAGTACAAACTATAAAAGGCAAGGAAACCCTTCATTTTAGTAACTTGTACAACTTCCTTTAGCAGCAACAACCTCCACCAGAGGTTTTCTGTAGTTGCTTATGAGACTTCTTGTCCATCCTCCCCTAAGCTTCAGGTCACGGAGCACTGCCCTGACACTCTCCTGTAAAATGTATCGAGAATTTGTTTTTTGCTCAGTGACTGCATGCAGACCCTGAGGCAGCAAAGTAGAACCAAACCATGACGCTCCCTCCACCATGCTTCACAGTTCTGCCCACAGGAAATTTCCCCATAAGTGTTGTGGAACATTTAAGTGGTCCTTTGCACACTTGAAACATGCTGAAATGTGCTTTTGTCCATTTTTGAGAGCAGTGGTTTTATTTACAGGGAGGATCACACTTCACAACCCACAACTCAATACTCACCTACTTACTCGGAATTCCAAGAGGTTTTTGGAAAAGTTGTTAGCACAGGAGTTCGATTGCTTTTTCCAGCCTGCACTCAGAGTGATCACTCAGTGTGTATAATAAAGCCTTGCGTCCAAAGTGTGTGTTATTAATTTAGTTAGACTGCCACCGTCTAAAGTTTTGACTTAGATCTCAATCAGAGGTTCTCAAAGGGGGGCCGGAAACACTGTGTGTGTGTGTGTGTGTGTGTAAATAAAATAAAAATTATAGTTTATTGTTAAAAAGTGCAAATACTGTGTATGGATAGGAACCATTTATGTCACTCAAAGCAAGTGTATTGTGTCCATTACTCCTTCACATGTTACATTTGGGCTAGTAGAAACTAGCCCAGAGGTACTGGGACACAACATGTAAATCAGTGAAGTCACTCACTTCACTTAGGGTGCAACAAACTGTTCCCACAAGCATGGAGAAACATGTGAGTCAGTCCACATGTCAAGTGACACCAAAACCAAACCAACTTAAATGAAAATCAAACCACATTTTATGAATAATCAATGATGGACTCCTCGCAATTTCAGATGGTTGCCAAACTTTTTTCCCAGCGGGCACACATTGAATTCTGAGATTGAGAAAGTGTCCTGTGACGTAAATTCTTAATAATTTGATTGTTATTTGTGCATAGAGCTTAACTGATGTGTTTGTTTTATGATGTCTTTGTTTTCTGTGAAAGCAGTCTTCTGTGTGTCTAAGACATCCTTTATGATGAAACACAAATGTATTCCACCAAAAGTCTTAGTAATCATTTAGTCAGTGCCACGATGTCCTGAATAGAGAGTAGACATGAGTGATCTTAACGCCTTCCTCCCAATTTGAATTAAAAGAGTCAGTGGCTGTCTGTTGTGAGAAGGACTGAATGTATTGCTCAGGGACTGTGGGCAGGAACACAAGCATCATTATCAAGTGTGAAATACACACTAACGTGTATTAAATCAGCCAAAAAAGATGTGTCAAAAAGTTTAATTTCCAAGATTTTATGACCATCTTAACAGAAAGAACTTACTGTCAGCATAAGAGTGGTGGGAACGTGGACTTCTTTGCAAGAGTAGTTTGATGACGGGAGTTATTTTTGGCTGGCTTTTCTAACCAAAGCAGAACCAGAAACCCCAAACCCCCACTGCCACCACTGTATTATATTTAAATTTTTAAGATTAGACTAAAAAGGTAACTGCTGATCTTGCCAGTTTTAGTTTGTTAGAGCAATATTGTGTAATATACCCTAATATCAATGGGTCCAGTGAAAAAAGTACCCATTTAGAAACACAAGTTTTGTTTTTAAGTCGTTTATCAAGCTGCATCTTAATCTGCAGCAAAGCTGGAGACGAGACAGGCAGATAAACAGAGGTAAGACGATGTCAGTGTTTTAGATTCAAATCTCTGAAAAGTGACAGTTAACTTTAGGAGGGAATATGATAGTCGTTTGCATATGGGAAGTAGGTGATTTGATTGGATGTGAGTCTGTGAACTGGGTGTGTCCGCGTCTGGGAATCAAGGGGGTGAGGTGTTCTCACAGTGGCACTGGGGGATGAGGAGAGGAGGGAGGCAGGGGGTGTTGTGACATTCACACAACACACATGATGGCAGTGAAGCAAGTGAGAGCATGAGACAAGTCCACACAATCCTCATTGTACCAAGTCCCCTCTCTTACACGTGTGTTGGTTTACTCACACACACACACACACACATACAGGTACCACTGTATACAGATATAGGCTACAAGAATATAAACACAGGAAGAACATGCAGGTAAACCTACATGTACACATTCATACCCACGCAGTCCCACGCACTTGGAAGGACAGATTTGCCATGACATGATATGGCCAGCCCAAGAGGCCAATGACAATAGATAAATAGACAGATTGTGTGTTTCAGTCACCTTTCTGTGAGAGCAATATGCTGTGTCTGGACTTGTTCAGTAGAGAGTGACTGATTACTCACAGCAAAGTAAATCGGCTTACTCAGTCTGTTTGTGTCACCACCATCACAAGAGTGTGTCTACGTGTTTAGGGCATCTTTGTTGTGAAGGAAAAAAAAAAGAGATAGGTTTACATCAGTGTTAGGAAACAGGGTGACAATGTTTCTCTCAGCGAATTGGCTGCTGTAGATTCATATTTACCATAAAAGACTATGCAAAGAAAGTAAACATTTTGGAGAAAATGTGGTAATACTAGAGGTAGAATTTACACTGTTTAAGACTTGAGATTTTTTTTTTTAACTGAATAATGCCTCTGTCATAGATTATATTACCTTTTGGTGCCTTCTAAAGGTCATGACCAAAGTGCTAAAAACTGCAATTCCTAGAATGGCCACTTGAGGCTGCTTCCAAAAGAGTAGTGGTTTATACATTTGCCTAACAAATAAAGATCCCCGGTTCCTGCTGTGGTGCCCCCTTGTGAATAAGGCAGCAGCTGAAAGTAGCTTGGACCATGGTACAAAAATATGGCTTAGTCTCTAATTTACCCCATCTTAATGTGATTGTTTTATAACTCATTTAAATGTTTTCCAGGTTGAAAGTTTGCCTCATTAGGGGCGTGGCTGCTTTGACGGGTGGCTGTAGTCCGCAGCTGTTTAATAGGCCTCATCCCAGCTAATTCAAATCACTGAACTGGACCTCTTGATTATTTCTGTGATGTTGCTTATTTGGGACATTTTTAATACAGTTATCTGACATGTACTATAACAACAGCCTTTCCAAGAAGTCTGTCCACTTTTGTTGAATGAAATTCTTGCACTAGCACTAATTAGCAAGTATCTGTTTCTGTGTGATGCACCCCTACAGCCTATAGATGCACCCTGCAAACCCAGCATTAGCTGATAACTTAGCACTCCACTCTCCTCCTATATTGTTCAAATATGGTCACATTTCATTCTGAAAACCAAGATGGCTACGGCCATGATGGAAAATCAAGGCTTCAAAACAGTTCACAAGCCAATGGATGATGTCATAGTGGCTTATCAGTATAGCTCAAGACTGTCAGAGGGTAAAAGGCACATTACATACATTTTTTCCCTTTGAAATATGGAGGAGAGGGAGTAAAAAGTAGCCTCAAATGGAAAAACACAAAAGGAATACAGTAAAAACAGGATAGGGCAGAAGAGGATAGGATATATTAATGTATTTTAACTTCCTAAAAAACACTGAAAGGGAAACAACTCAAATACAGTATGTACAGTCACGTAGAGAAGATAATGTTCTCGTGTTAGAAAAACAGTGCTAATTTATTTCAAGTCAACACTAGAGTAGTTATGTAAAGCAGACCTCTTGACAACAAATATTTACATCAAGAAAACAAGAGGAAGTATAAGCTGTATTTTAACACTGACACAAAAACACAGCAGACTTTACCACAACATCTCATCAACTCCCTTGGCTGCTATGCTAACTGTGGCATGGGCTGGTATTTTTATATTTGATTTTGTGGCTCATGAACTGGCAAGAAGTCATGACTGTCCTGCTAACAAAGTTGTTTATATAAAGGGTCCCAGTCTTTTCAGATACACAAGTCTGTTGGGCCAGCGTGGATGTGTCATGTGTTGATGGTGACACAACAGAAACTTGCTGCTGGGCTTTCCAAGAACAGGCTCATGAGACAGCTGTCAGGATGAACATCTTCTCAGTTTCTGTTTGTTTTTTTCCAGAGAATGAATGGACTCATAGAAATTGTAACTTTAATAGCATGGATGTAAATAAGACATTCATATTTTTTGTTTAAAGAAACTTCCAGTAGGTTCCTGTCTTACATTTACCTCCTTGTTATCTCATCCTCTCTAGTGTCTCATACCACTGATGTCACTTTGCATGTAAAGCGCGTGCCTTTCCTGTATGGTCACGGTGCGGGTATTTCGGAACAAGTGATGGAGTGTCTTCATAATTCACATCTTTTGCAGCAGCTGATTAGAGAGGAGGCATACCTATCACTAGACACACATATCTGTGCATGCCTATCTAGTAGCACACACGAGGCCTGTCATTACAGAGTTGTTTTCATAGTGGGATGATTCATAAAAGTTAGGGATGGAAATTAACATGCGTCACCAAGGCCGTACAACTTGGTAGGGTTGTTTGTAGCCTGCTTCTTATGTATTTGTTATTTATTTTAAATTTATTGCCGTAATATGTCATACAAACCACAATAATTGTGACAGAATCACTGGTCGCAGACAGTGCGGCACCACTAAAAGTGAAGAAACAGGAGCTGTCATCATACAGCAGTGGTATATGACAGATGTGGGAGTAATGTAATGAGGAGGCATACACAATAGAAGGAAAATCAAATCACTTATTTCCAGACCACTAAAAGCACAAACCTACCCAGGGAATTTGAATATGGCAGTTTAAACCTGCCTTCACACACACACACACACACACACACACAATATCACAGGCTCGTGCGCACTCATAACAATGGCTTGGCTGTTTTCTATAGAGACAAAAAGGGGAAAAAAAAGGATGTGTGTTTTAGCAGGTAGCTCCCTGCTGTCAGCTCCCCGGACAGACCTGTAGAGCAGGCTTCTCTTTCTTATCTACTGCCAGCTGGTTTGACTAGAAGTTTGGCTTACTTACCTCACATGTACCAGGTGACTCTGTTAGGGTGTGGCCTGTGTCATTTGTTTCATTGTAGATTTTCAAACAATCATTTTCTTTTAAACTGAATGGCAGATTAGAAACCTGGCTGTTACAGTGCCAAAAGTGCTCAATCATCAGCTCATCAACTACTGCAACTGCAGTAGCAGGCAGGTTGATTGAAGTGATAAAAGCTTCGGTGAATACATTTTTGGCAGGCTCAATGCTAGAGTCAGCCTGAGGAGAGAAAGAGGACTTTCCTGTTGAAGAAGGAAACTAATCTCTGAGCAAATAAGGGATGAAAAAAACCCCAAAACAATTAGTGACAGTGGTGGAAGTTGTCCAAATCGCAACTTTAGGTGGGGTTGGTGGATGCATAAATATCTGAACATATCCTCCACACCATCACTCATAGGTGATCATCAGATTGTTGAGGTTCTTATTTTACCTCACGATATAAAGTGCCTCGAGATGTTGTGAACTGGTGATATATACATAAAACTGAGTTCAAATTTAGGATAAGAAATAAATATTGGTGGCTTCAATTCAATCAAAAGGGGCAGCAGGTTGTGTTCAAATAAAAGATCATTTAGATGGTTTTCAGGTATTTTTTTTAAAAAAATGATTAGGCTTATCCAGTGTGTATTGTTACGCATTAGTAAGTAAAAATCCATCAGCGTTGGTGTTTACAATGTGGTGTATAACCATAGATAGTAATACTGAAAAAATATTTTTATATTATTACTATTATTGTTAAAAGCATTCAAAGTATAATAGATATTTTCTTTATAATTTGCTTTCCTTTGTAGTGATCAGCATTAGCCTGTCCTTGGATTTATTTGGACAGAGGGCTGATCAGGTAGGTATTTAGCACTGAACTGAAGAACAATGAGGCTCTGCAGTTGGGAGTCTCGAGCGGCAGCTCAAGTGCCAAAAAGATTAGATCAAACTGACATGAGAGGTCACTTTGTTGCCGGCCCAGAATACAAATGTTTCTCCACTAACTTTAGTTTAAAAACAAAAAACTTTTTTAAGCTTCCCGTGGCAGACAGATTAAAATCATCCGTGGTGAAAACGCCTTCCAGGGAAACATGTAAATGCATGTCCCACAGGACACAGGAGGAGAGAGAAGTGACCGGTAAAAGTCCCTGTGACGTTACCAGTGAGGCGGGGAGGGAGCTTTTTGAGATTCAAATCCAGACTGACATCGTGTTGCTCCTGTCTGTTTGAACCGGTAGATAAAGAAGATAAACTGACACATTTTGAACAATACAGTAACGTTTTCTTCCTGCACCTGTCAGCCAGGAACTGATACACACACACACACAATACAAAGACACAGCAATAAAGTGAATAGAAACATTATATGTGACAAATGAAAAACCACAGCACACTATTCGTTTCTGTGGATTTTATTAACTTATGTATTCTGTATAATTTATGTCTTATTCATTTTGTTTTCATACCTAAAACATCAGGTGAAAAATATTACGTGAAATGTGTGTGTGTGTTGGCTTTTATTTAACAACATTTCACTTGGATCCTTGTTTTTCAAAAACCCAAGATTTCAATAATTGATAAAAAACTGGGCTGTGAACTTGTCTTAGAGTAAAGGTGATGTGCTGTAAATGTGTGACTTTGACATTTTAAGAAATACACTTATTTGATGTCTTTCTGAGAGCTTTCACTTTCATGTTTGTATAGTTAATAAGTAGCAGGAGCAGGCATTTGGTTAGCTTAGCATTAATACTGGAAACAGGTCTAAGATGGATGTAGTGTCTGGGTCGGAATTGGCATAAACCTGCATTCTTTTTACCGGCCAACAGGGGGCAATCCTCTTGATGCATAAAGGAGCCTAATTGTCTGGGACTCTATGAGAGCCCTACTTCTGATTTGATCCATTACCTCAGTGACCACTTGCCTGATGAGTTTATGATCTCATCTGATAGTTTTAAATCTTATTTTATACAACATGATGTTGATTTAGTAAATTATGGTCCCCATTGGAGTAAAAATTGAGATAAAGCAGGCTTCGTACAAAACCCTTGCATATGTAATGATAGCAGACTCGCTGAATGTAGTAAAAATTAGACATTTTGTTAATTTTTTTCCCCCTAAGAAATCATCTGTTTTTTTTTTTTAATGGATAGTTTATGTGAACAAAATGTGAACATCTTGAGAATGAACTTATTTACACTAAAATATTGAGTTGCTTATTATTAGTTATTGTAAGTTATTAGGCTTGGGCTGGTCACCCACTTAAGATTGTATTTGGCTGTATGTACAGTGCTGTGAAAAAGTATTTGCTGTACTTTCAGACAGGTTCTTGATTGATTTCTTGATTCATCAAGTCTGGCATCAATCAGGCCTGGGTGTGTGTGTGTGTGTGTATGTGTGTGTGTGTGCGTGTGTGCGTGTGTGTGTGTGTGTGTGTGTGTGTTGGGGTGTGTGTGTCGGGGAGGGGATGGAGAAAATATAAGAGGAAGTAGAAAAGAAAATGGGAAAAAATTTAATAAAATAAGAATAACATGAG
>VUQI01028154.1:0-13481 GCA_015106735.1 Paratilapia polleni
CACATTGTGAAGGAATTTTGACACACTCTTTTTTACAATGTTGCTTCAGTTCATTGAGGTTTCCAGGCATTCGTTTATACACAGCCTCATGTACTGCCACAACATTTCAATTGGGTTGGGGTCTGGACTTTGGGTCATTGCAACACCTTGATTCTTTTCTTTTTCAGCCATTCTGTTGTAGATTTGCTGGTGTGCTTGAAGTCACTGTCCTGTTGCATGACCCAATTTCAGCCAAGCTTTAGTTGTCAGTCAGATGGCCTCACATTTGACTCTAGAATACTTTGGTATACATACAAGATCATGTTCGACTCAATGACTGCAAAGTTCCCAGGTACCGTGTATGCAAAACAAGCCCAAATCATTTCCCCTCCACCACCATGCTTGACAGTTGTTATAAGGTGCTTATATACTGTATTTGGTTTTCACCAAAGGTAACGCCGTGCATTATGACCAAACATCAGTTTTTTGTATTTTTTTTTAGAGAGAAGAAGCTTTCTCCTGCCAACCCTTCCAAACAAGCCATACTTGTTCAGTCTTGTTCTAATTGTGCTGTCATGAACTTTAACATTTAACGTGCTAACTGAGGCCTGTAGAGTCTGAGATGTAGCTTTTGGGGTTTTTGCAATTTCTGTGAACATTGCACAGTCTGACCTTGTAGTGAATTTGCTGCAACATCCACTCCTGGGAAAACTGTGGCATTGTGTTAACACACACAGCTACTGCAGTGTGCTGCTACTTAGTTGCTTAATTCCTATGGAAGCACCAAGACTGTACTTTCCTTTTTCACGTGTCTGTAAGTTTTAAAACTTAAACACCACTTTAAGTGAAATTTATGACCAAACCTGCTATGGAAATACAGATTACAAGTCAAAAGACTTTCTTTAACACATGGGTAACGGTTGAAAATGAACAGGAAGGTAAAATGAATTTGGTCAGCTTTCAAATATGATTCCTAAACAGTATCCTGTCCTAAGTTTGAAACAACTTCCATATTTGTTGCTTGATAAGCAAGTCTAGGGACTTGTTTTAACTACAAAGACTGAAAATATAGCTTTTAGTCATAAATCTTGCATCTTTCCTTTTCCCATACACTATCAAACAGTTTATTTTTTGTTAGTCAGCAAACAGCATTTTTGTGCATTTTGTCCAATCTTCTGAATTGCAACCTGTTCCAAAAATAGTACTGCCTCAACAATGCAGTTGCATTGTGTGATCTAAATGTGCAGAGGGGGCAAAAATAGCAGCATTGTGTTGTGCGGTGACAGGATTAAAAAATTTAGGACCCATTCAAACTGTAAAAAGGCCAGTTTGATTTACTGATTTGTTTGTGTAAGATTTTTAAGAACTCACAACCCACATGGATGAACATCTTACTCTTTTTTTAATGATTAAAGTCAGTGTCAAAGAGTGCAAAATATATAACATCCAAAAGTAGCCAGTGTACTTGTCCGGCATGTTTCCTTTCATAACACCAGGTTTGAATGCTGTAGTTCCTCTGAGGTTTGGGAGCTTAGAGAGGTGAAAAGGTCCCACTGTAATCTAAACAATGCACAAATCATTGTGCTTCAAAATCCTTATCTATGTCTTCCTATTTATTCTCTTTGATTTGACCTCAGTAAAGTATGTTAACAAACAAAATCGGCCATTACAATTAATTTAGACATTCTGAAGCTTTTCTTGACACTTTAGAAAATACACAAAGGTGAAATTGTTTTCTTACTATATGCTCAGTTTGTAGAGTTCATGAAATACCAATAAAAGGGTGAATCTGACACTGAATGGAAACTTACTATTATTCCAATACTCTTTGGTTGTAAGACATGTCTTACTTCTGATGAAAATAAAGATGACTGTGAGCAGCGTTTTCAGTAGTAGTAGTATTATTTATGAATTATATGTGAAAAGTACATGTAAACATGTTTATAAAGTGGGAGTATTTTATTTTAATATGACACTGAGAAAATTACAGCTGTACAACTGATACCTGCAGGATATTTTTTAAAAGATCTAATTTACAGGGATGATATTCTCAGATAGGTTCTTAGACAAGGAGGACATTTGGAAATTAGAAACTTTCTGCAGGGAGTGAGGAAATTTGTGAGGAACTTTATGAAAACTACTTTTTTTTTTTAAAGTAGAGAGGACATTTTTGGAATCTCTACAGAGTAAATGAAGAAATGTTTAAAAAAGGAAGGGACAATTAGAGATAAGGAAGATTGTTAGTGGTTTATTTATCGCGTCCAGCTGAGTGTGAAAGCGAAGTTTTCGATTTGCTTGTCTATCTACTTTCTTACCCTCACTTATGGCCACGAGCTCTGGCCAGTAACCAAATAAGATTGCGGATACAAGCAGTTGAAATTGGATTCTTCTGAAGGTCACATCGGCTCACTCTTAGAGATGGGGCAAGGAGCTCGGTCATTCGGGAGGTGCTCAGAGAAGCACTGCTGCTCCTCCGCATCAAAAGAAGGCAGTTGAGATGGTTCAGGCATCTAACTAGGATGTCTCCTGTATGACTCCTAGGTGAGGTGTTTTGAGCATGTGCAGCCTAGGACAGGCCCATGGCACACTGGAGAGATTGCATGTTTTCTCTAGCTTTGGAAAATCTTCAGTATCCCTCTGGAAGAGCAGGAGGTGGTGGGTGAGGGAGGTTTGGGCATCTTTACTGCACTGTGACTTGGACCCCCATAAATAGCAGAAATGGATGGATGAGTGGATGGATGGAGTTCAATTAAAAAGTGAAGAAACTGGGGAATTTAGGGACATTTCTAGAGAGTTAGGACATGCTAACGAAAGAGAAATTTACAACAAATATAAATGCGTCCCTTATGAAAAGCGCATTTTAAGAAGCTGAGGATCTTTATGGATGTTTAAATAGAGGTAGAGTACATAATCTTGCAGTGAGGTCATTTTTAAAACCTTTTAAAAACTTTTTGAACATTTTTTTCTTTCAAAGGACTGCCAAAGAGACCTGTTTTTTAGTTTAGGTTCAGGTTAGACAGTTTGCTGTGAGGATCATCATGAGGTTTCAACTAAGGGAAATGTTTCATAACAACAAGACAATAAGTATAGATGTGTGCTTGTTTATGTGTTTTAAAGACCTTGCAGTTGGGAGGATCATACAGGTGTCAGAGACTGGGAAACTTAATGCCATAAACAAAACCACATAAACAAGAATTCTCTCTGCTAACGTAGTACAGATGGTATGACATAAACACACACAAACTCATGCACAGGTTGCATGACGAGAGAATCTAAACAGCAAATTAAACTTCACATTTATCAGGGAAAACAGCAGAGAGAATAACACACTTTTTTTCTATCAATTATATTTTTGGAGCAACAAGAACCTGCTCTGAGCCTCCATCCATCACAATGGTGTTATGATTCGAACTGTGTGCGTCTTCTGTGGGACCGATTGTGTGTTTCCTATTGGTTGACAATGATATTATGACTGAAGGGGTCCACACAGACAGAGAGTACCTGGAGCAAAAGGGACAGTGAGATAATCTCAACTCACATACGAATGCAGAGCACTTCCAGGGTCATGACCAAACACAAGAACACTCTGTGAAGACAAGCATCACTTTGTGTTCAAATTAGCGTTTCCTCTCTCAGTCAATTTCCTGAAGGATCCAAACCAACAGCAGCTGTACAACCTGACCTCTATGTAACATGTCACCTGGATAATGTTTAACTACATTCTCATATTTGGCTTAACTCTTCTCTTGAAGGGCGTCCGCACTCCATGGAAGAAACTAGCAGTGGAAAAGCGACCAGACACCACTGAACGATTCAGCAACTTATACCATCAACAGGTGAAATATCCGTTAGTGACACAAAGTGAGTGGGTACTTTGAGGTGATTGACTGAGGCGACTACCAGTGAAGAAAACCACTTCACTTCACTTGACATATGACAGGGTAGTAAATCCATTAGAGGGTTACCTACCCAAATGGATGTCCACTAGTTGCAAACACTCAGCTAGCTACAAAGTGATGTGCAGCAAATGCATCGCTTTATTTCTGGATGGTGCTTTAAGCAGAATTCATGGCACGCCATTTGTGTCTGCATAGTGAAGGATTATGGCTAAACAGCCTACACAGATGTGCTTGTGTTCAGTGCTCCAAAAGCCATATAGCCTGACAGTGATGATGCTATGCGTAGGTAGAATGCTGACTGCTTAAAAAGTCTGCTTGAACAGGAAAGTGAGTGACAGTTTAGTTCAGCATGAAGGGGAAGAAGTGAGAAAAAATCCTCAAAGCTCAAAAAAGCAGCATGATAAGCACAGACAGTGGCTGCAGTGGACAGTTTTTATTGTTTTCAACTCCCACTTTCTCTTCACTATAAATCACTTCAGTGATGCTTAGAGTCTTAGAGCCTTCTTTTGAAAGTACTTAAGAGCCAACAGCCACTTAAGCAGCTTTATCTAGCTCTATCAAACATGTAGCATGCAAGGGCAATGTGACTGCCTGCTAAATGCTAACATGCTCATTATAAGAAGTCCTATCTGGGAGCCCATTATCAGATAGTCTGCTGACTATCTCTGTCAGCAGACTAGTAGCCTCTGGGAGCAACACACACATTTTCAGGGCTTCCAATGGATATATGGATAGTGTGTAATGTATATCCAGTTCAAGAATTCCTGTTTTGTGATCCAGTAATTGTTTATGATGCAGCTAATTTTACAGAAGCTAATATAAAGCTAAATCATCATCTGAAAATAGCTAATGGTTTTTGAGAATTACTGAACATGTTCCCTCTTTTGCTCTCCGCTCAAACATAACTGGTCAAGAGAATTAAGACTATCAATGGAAACCTTAAAGCTTCAGTTATTAAAATCTTGCCCTGGCCTTGAGATTCTGTATGTTCATATTTTTTTTTTAGGTTATTGCAATACTAAGTTCGCCATTTTTGTTTAGCATGATAGCCATTAGCCGTTTTTGTTCAGTTAGTACTTAGTTGACATTTAAGTAAATTTGAGTTTGATGAGAATCACAGTTTTGCAATTACTTTGCATCAAACCAAAGTATTTGGCTTATTGACAGCTCTGGATTTCTGAAAAATGAAAAAAATTAATGTTAAAGTTATTTGTTGTAAGAGGGGAACAAATTTTTCCACCAATTTCTATTTCAATCCCTCCAAAATTTGTTGAGAAAATAGATTCAAAACCACATCCAATATTTTGGATGTGGTCATATTGTCTTACTGGAATACACATCTGTGTATATGGGTGGATGCAGCTATCAGTATTGCCATCACTGGCTAATAAATCAGTAAATTGCTGTTGCTAGATCTTTAGAAATTTTTCAGGACTAACTGCATAAAGTTCACAGTTATTAATCCCCATTCATTCTTTGAATTTATATATTAGGAATATTGGGCTACTGCCATGCTGTGCTTGTGGACCAATTCCAGACATATGACAAGAGACTCCAACTTGCATGTTTTCAATGGCAGGTTAAACCAAATTAAGCATGAGAACAACATACAAACTCTACACAGAGGGGCTATTATGCAGCTTTTTTGTTAAATTCGTTACTTTGCACCCTAGTTGCAAAACAGAGAAACAAATATTACTTTAACAAGAGTTTATGTTTTTGATTTGTGTGCTACATATGTACTAAACCATATTGTACCAGTATTGGTAAAGCATTTGGCTTGTGTTTTCTACCTAGGGAACTCAAAAGTATAAATATATTTTCTAACCTACCACTTCAGTTTTTGTTGTAGGTGAACTCAGAACCATCAAACCAACTGAAAGCTGTGCAGCCACTGAGTAGTTTGACAACAAAGTTCACAAATCACATGCTCAGTGATTCTGTGAATCAATCACCTACCCCTGACTGACTGCACAAACAATGGAAACACATGCTATGTGTTGTTAGAAGTGGACACTCTGACACCTATTCACACCAATATAAATTTTAGAAAAGGAAACCTTCAATGCAGTTTTTCAAAGATTAAGGAAGACATTTATATGTACATATTTAATTTATTTAATTTTACTGCACTTTTGTAAATTAATGCTGAGTTAATGTTTGTTTGATTTTTTTCAGGAATTCTCTTATGCGTCCTGTAAACAAGCAGCATGTTCATGCTTCATAGTCAAATGATTAAAGGAGAAGGGCAAGTTAAAAGGCTTTGACTCAAATGTGCAGGAGTCCTGGAAGAGTACAAGTGCACTAAACGGTGTTACACCCACTAAAATATGGTAATACACCATGAAAAGAAAAAAAGAAATACAACAAATACTGAAAAAGTAAAATAAAGTAAAATAGCCATAGAGGCATGAATGCCTGTTGACATTTTAAACACCCTGATCATGGTTACCTGTAAATGACTCCATGTCGGTGCAGGAACATCAGGGCAGATGTGACCTCGGCGGCGTAAAAGCGAGAACGCGCCTCATCGAACTTCCTCGATCGCTGAATCTGAAACATCAGGTCGCCTCCATTAACGTACTCCATCACAAAGAACAAGCGATCCTGCAGGAAGTCAAAGAAAAAGAACTTTATTCAGTCTGAAGCTGTGCAACTGTGTAATTATTGTAATTCAAAAACTGCTAAATTATCACAGTTATTCAATGATGTTGCTAACGTTTTGAATGAAACATGGTACCAGCAGAGCAGCAGTTCTTATTTTATAAGCAGTTCTTATTTTATATATATCTTATCTTATAAGATCCTTCATTTTAAACTACTGCTTGTATATTTATTAATTAACTGGAACCTATTTAACCTCCTGAGACCCTGTGTCCACATACAGTATGTGGACATTAAATTTTGGCTTGTCTGCATGTTATACTTCATTCTACTCAATAAAATGTTTATACATTGTTAAGCAATGTTGACTTTATTCTGTTGTGTTGTAAAATAAACTGAATCCCGTATGATAACATATTTTTTTCGGGGGGAATTATGTAACAACTATGTAATGAAGTGACTCTTCCTATTCAAACAGGAAGCTTAGTTTTTGTACTTATCAGGTCCAAGAAATCTCAAATAGCTAGGAGAAATTAACAGTGCATCCCAAACAAGAGCTCGGGTCTCAGGAGGTTAAAATAATAAATTATATACAATCATTAAAACAACTTATACTGAATACACTCATCTTTAAATATTTTCAAAACTCGTAGATTAAATGATTTAATCAAAATTAGTTTCCAGTTAATTGTTGTCTTTTTTTTTTTTATATTTGTTGTAATCTTAAAAGGGACCCATTATCTTTTCCCTTGTATTCTGTCTTATATATATCATTACATTGGTGTATGTTCATATTAAACATGGCCAAAGTTTCAAATAATGAGGTCAGTGTACGTACATGTAATCCCTGTAAGATAAAAATTCAGGCTTCAAACACTCTAAACTCTCAGGTTCAGACAGTTTTTCTACTCTTGGTTCTGTATGATGTCATAGAGTATCTGATATGGTAATCTCAGGTACACAGCTCTGGGTATGAGCACAGAAGCCCCATCCACCTGGTGTTCAAACCTTTTGTTTATGAGGGGCAGCCAATCAAAAGTTTGGTTTAAAGGGAGGAAGAATTAAGCGAAAACGGCTTGTTTCAGATGGAGGATGAACTGAAGGGCTGCACCAAAGCCCACTATAAGGTAAATAAAGATTATACTGAACTGTTAATCATGCAAAGCTACTCTAGGAGAGTCCAAGAATAAAAATATGGAGCTGGTAATGAACGTAATAGGTCCCCTTTAAACACTTGTGGACATTACTTTTTTCTTGACCTTTGATTACATTTGAATACTATTAATAGTACACACTATTATTTTTTCACTTCTGCCTAATCAAGACATTTGAAGGCAAAGTAACTGGAATGTTAAATGTATTTTAATTTGATAGAAAATCACAGTTGCAAATGTGACCCACTTTTAAAAACACAAGATACTTTGGCTTTTATGTCTCAAACTTCCCTAGGTTAAAAAAAAGAAAAAGAAATAAGAAAAACAATATAGATTGCCACGTGACAACCACTAATTGTCTCTACTTCTATAGGACCCCTTCCTGTGACACACACATACAGAGTCAGAAAACACACACACACTGCTGACCACGCCCTCTGAGCTCTATTCTCTTGGTAATGAAAATGGGCTCCACGGGGGAAACAAACGGCCTCCTTCCTGAATTCCAGCTTGCTTTCTTCATATAGGAAATAGGGAGGGGGAGAGAGAGAATGAGAGGGAGAGAGAGAGAGAGAGAGAGACAGAGAGAGAGAGTGCAGTGAGGGTGTTGTGATATAAACAGTCGGGTATATAAGAAACAAGGAGGAGTCCGTCAGAGCCATTGTGTGAGGCCTCAGGGTTAGCCGTTAAAGTGACACACACACATACACACACACACACATATGTCACAGAACCACAGATCTGAAGCCTCTGTGTTTACACCAAATTAAAGGAAGCCCCCTGTTGTGAGGTGTATATAGGATTTGTGAACCATGACAAAGGCACACAGACACAGGAAGTATGCAAACAGTGTCTGTGCAGGTGGAAAGTGCATTTAGTCAAAGTACAGATTTATGCCATAAATTCTTCAGAACAAAGATGTTGTCTATGTCTATATATGTGTTTTATTACATCGAGATGTAAGAGTTTTGTTTCATGCATGTCACTAAAACTGTGGAACTGGCTGCACAAACAACCACAATTTCCTCTCCTGTACAATTAGCCATAAATGGGTGTAGACATGCCCTTTATGATCCATTTGCATAACAATACCTGTGCGTGCTCTACCACTTGTTATTCAACAAAAAGAACAGCAAAGAAGAAGTGCACATTTTGTGATTGTGTCACATCCACGGAGTTCTCCTTATCAGCACCGGAATAGTGATTAAGCAAAAATATTGCACATCTTTGGCTTTATACAGCATCTGCACCAGTAACTCATCACATGCACCTCAAAGCCATCACCAACTGTATGTTTGGGAAATGTTCACCTGGAAAACCATCCCCATGTTTGACCTGAATGACTGACTGTAATTGGCCATAGGATCCGTCAATTTCCAGTCATTGTCTATATAGCCAGCCTCGCAATGCATTTTGCTAGCTTTGAGTTGCATTTTGAGAGTCAGGGTGTCCAGTTGCCGGCCCTTAACTAGTGAAAATCTAGTCGCCACTCTAGCATAAAGACAAATTTAGCAACTGCATGCCATATTTGTTGCCTCAAATATTTTCAGAAACACTTTTTGCTGGACTGTTTTTGTAATATCCAAGAAAGATTGTAATTAAGCCATTGGTTTCCTTTTATAATCCTGGAGTAGACAGTTCATGTGAGGCAATCATCCAATCAGGTGCAGCTCAGTCTTTACAAGGCTGTAGAAGGAGTAGTAGGAGAGTGAGAGTGAGAACACTCATCTGTTGTAACTGTCTAATGGACTAACATGGAAAAACACAAAAGGCCGAATTAAACAACTTTGGGCTCTAGGCATTTGAGAGACCATCATCAAGTCAGAGTGAGATGTGAAAAACTTTAGGCAAAATAAGACACTTCCTCTAGCAACAAAAGTCCAGTTAAGCTGTAACTGTCAAGTTTCTGGGTAAGGCTTAAAAATCCACTTTTGTCATTAAGGGATAATAATAATAATATTCCTGGAATCCTACATTTTCTTCCTATGAGGAAAATAATGAAAACAGAGCTGACAAATGGTAAACTGCTGGATTTGTTAATAAGTGATATTCAGTTTCCTTTTGTATGCTGGCTGGTCAAAGCAGGTTTATTAACACTGCTTAAAAAGGAACTGGATTTTGGTTGATGATTTTTATCCCTGGGCAGCACGGTGGGACAGTGGTTATCACTGTTGCCTCACAGCAAGAAGGTCCTGAGTTTGAATGTGTGGAGTTTACATGTCATCCCCATGTCTGCGTGGATACTCTCAAGATACTCCGGCTTCCTCCCACAGTCCAAAGACATGCAGTTAGTGGGGTTAGGTTAATTGGTAATTTTAAATTGGCCGTAGGTGTGAATGTGAGTGTGAATGGTTGTCTGTCTTTCTGTATTAGCCCTGCGACAGACTGGTGACCTGTCCAGGATGTACCCCGCCTCTCGCTCTGTGACAGCTGGGATAGGCTCCAGCCCCCACCCATGACCCTGAATAGGATAAGCGGAAGAAAATGGATGGATGGATGGATGGATGGATAGATGGATGGATGAATTTGTATCCCAAGTGGCAACCTTCTCAGGGGTGGGGGCGCTTGCTAAGTTATGGAGAAATTACCAGTAATAGCAACATGTGTATCAAAGTCAGAAAAGTATGGACCATTTGGTGATTATATTTTAACGCACTAGCATTATTTTTCAACGGGCAAGTTAGTACAACAGAACCTACAGAATTCCCTAAAGATGTCATATGAGTGTGACTAGATGTTCTGTGCTGGTGCTGTTACTGTTGCAGGATTCAAATGGTGTGAAAATGGAGGACAAGCTTGCCTTCCAACATTTGCTTAACATGAAATAGTGCATTTTAAACCACACCAGGACCTCTTTCCAGATTTAACCAGATAGTTCAGCCACAAACCACTCAGTTCAAATAATTATGTAAATAAGTTACGCAAGCATTGGTCTTTTTTATCCTGCTTCTATTTTATGCAACAGCTGGTTGCTGTTTCTTGATATTTAAATCTTCTATTACTTTCAACAGTCTTGCTATTGATTCTTTGTGGTATCTCTACATATTCTGATTTTACGTTTTGGGACATTAACAATACACACTGTACTGTAAGTCGGAGGTTTCCAAACTTTTTCATCTGATGTACGTCTCACAGCCCCATCAGATGGACTAAAAACCGCTTTCCGGTCCAGTTAAACTCAGTTTAAACTGGATCAGGAATACATTCAGCTTACAATTTCTCATGTATAATTAGTTAACCAATTTAACCACCCATATCTATTAGCTTACTATTTCAGCCATTCATTCTGCAGTTAACAGCTATTTATTTCATTAGTAACCAATTTACTACCAATTATGTCTAACATTTTTGTTTGTACTGTTAGCTAACAATTGATAAATGCTAACTTTAACTTTCAGCATAATAATTTATAACTTTTAATTCATAAAATGTAGCTGGCTAATGTACTTGAACTGTTTATCAATGCTTTTCTATTAGTATTTAACCTGTGGCTTCACACAGTTAGTAAACAATTTAAGTCATAGCCATAGTTTTAGCATAACAGTTTACAACTTTATAATTTTAGCTAGCTGAAAGGGGCCATTTCAACTGTTGTAAGCATAATTTCTTTTTATTTATTTATTTTAAGTAATACATTTTTTAACTGCTTATCCATTAATGGTTAAACTTGTTCAGGTCTACTCAATTATCTTTCTTGTACCCCTGATTTGGAATCACAACTGTAACTGCTTTACATATTAGCACCCAGCAGGCTGTTTTATTCCCACACATAGTATAAAAGATGGACATAGCTTCTGGGTCTGAAAAGTGAGGCCAATGGGGAAGTGCCTTAAATTTGCATTCTTTTTAATGACTACCAGGGGGCGACCCTTGTGGTTGCAAACAGATTTCCAGTCCAGACTTAACCTCTGTAAACACTTCATGGGTTTATTGGCTCAGTCACTCATTTTGGGTCATACTCAATAAAATAAAGTCCATTTTGTAAGTCTTGTTCATACAGTGTTTAAGAAAGGAGGATTATTCGGGGTGTGCTCATTGGCTAACAACTTGTGATTGACAAGTCATTAGCCAATGAACGTGTGATTTCACAGGACTTCAGAAAACAATGGGTGACATCACAGTAGCTACCATCATCTTTTATACTGTCTGGATTTATTCCTTGGGATGATTCATTTGCACATTTTTGTCTTTTACATTATTTCATTCTTGTGGGGATTTTTTTGTGCTATTCTCTCTGATTTGAAATGAATGTCATGTTTTTCTAACAATAAACATTTGATTTTGTAAATATTTGAATGTTCCACATTTAAGCTTATTAATTAGTACTTAAATTTGTCATATTGACTTAGAACCAAAAAGCAACAGCAAAACGTTGGAGTTTGATTTCTTCCTGGCAGCTGCATTAAAGGGGATAAAAAAGATTTTCTATCCTGTTGTTCCTGTGAGTCAGCTGATGGTAGTCATATTTCATGCTGTCTGTCTGAAGACCAAAACAAAGAAAACATACCTGGCAATATTGTGATCAGCTAAAACAAAATGAGACTTTATTAAACCCTCTGGCGGAAATGAGCTGTTGCAGCAACAAAACAACAGGATTCATACAAAGTAAGAATGTTTAAAGCCATTTCCTGCAACCATTATTGTTCAGTACTTATTCAACTGCTGATTAGAATTTATTGAGTAATTTTTTAGAAGGGTTTTGAGGAAGAACCCGAAGAAAACACATGCTTGTTAAGTTTTAGGAAATAAAACTATCTAACTAATTTATGGAACTGCAGTTTGCCATCATCTCTCACACAAACTGACCTTTAATTTCTGGGCACATAATACACAAGCCTCACTCTGCTCACACTGTGTTTGTGCATGAGGATTTCATCCCATCATTTTGTATTCATGGCTTTGAAGGGCAGGTACATGGACAATAAAGAGTCATGACAGTATACGTGCACATACACACAACCAACAGCCCTGGGATAAACTGCGACCAAAACAACCACATCTCATGTTAATGCTGTATTTGTTATTGTAATATCTCATCTATAATTTTAACACAGGCATTTTTTATTTTAGGGACATGTTTTAGAGCAACTAAGACACCTTTCCAAAACAGTCGTGGTCTTTTTTTGCACTTAATAATAGCCCCAGTGTTTAATGCCAAGACTGGAACCAGTTAATTAGACTATTAAAGGCTTATAGCTCTTGGAGGTTCTCACATTATAACCGGCCAGGGTACCTGCTTATTTGTGAATGACTGCTGTATTTATCAGGTGTTATTAATAAGGTCAAAGAGTTTGGGTTCAGTGAGAGGTTTTTTACAGTAAACTAAAACTGCATCATCAGCCTGCTGTTTTAGTTTAGACTGGCATTAGCTCACGTTTATCACTTTGATAGGCTTAGAAGTCATGATAACACTGCAGAGCTACACCAATTACTGGACAGCCATTGGTCTCATTGACTGGTAATTTACATGATATGAAACTATTGTGTCTGCTCTGACAGGATGTCAGGTTTAAATACAGTCATGTGAAAAAGAAAGTTTTCACAGGACTCTGTGCAGTCCTATGAAAAATTAAGTGCACCACATGATTCAATAACTTGAAGTAATCATTTTGTGTAAAACTTTATCAGTCTCTCACATTGTGAAGGAATTTTGACACACTCTTTTTTACAATGTTGCTTCAGTTCATTGAGGTTTCCAGGCATTCGTTTATACACAGCCTCATGTACTGCCACAACATTTCAATTGGGTTGGGGTCTGGACTTTGGGTCATTGCAACACCTTGATTCTTTTCTTTTTCAGCCATTCTGTTGTAGATTTGCTGGTGTGCTTGAAGTCACTGTCCTG
>VUQI01028155.1:0-15328 GCA_015106735.1 Paratilapia polleni
AAAGGTGCGTAATCAAAAAAAAAAAAAAAGAAATTGAGACAAATCACGAAGAAATATACTCTGAAACATAATGAATAACTACACTCTATGGGAAGTGCCAAAATTCCAAAGTAGTACAGTATGTCACACAATAACACTACAGCAAGCAACTGAGCAGCTAGCTGTGCACTGGTAATTAACACTACAGGAGGTGTTAGTATTAGAATCTTCAGTTGCAGCCCTGATCAAGCACTTTCAGAAGTATCAAGAATAATTATGATGTTGTTCTGGCAGTGTTGAGCAGAAAAGCGTGGGAAAGCAGCACTTATAAAAACAATGAAGAAAGTACTATTGTGGGTGAAAGCATAGAAATGATGCTCTGTCAGTTTACTTAGCTGGAGTTTGGGGATTTAGGAACAGTGGTGATGGGAGGTTGGACATGACATGACATGACCGGGGAAGTGAGCTTCATTACTGCAATTTTCCTCCACCTCCACAATACTATAGAAATTAATTTCAATAACACTTAATATGATAAATGTATGGAGGGAGGATATGGTGTTGTCAGTTACAGTCATGTGAAAATCTTTTTTTTTTTATAGGACTCTATATGGTCCTGTAAAAAATTAAGGATAGATTAAGGATTCAAAAGCTTGTAGAAGCAACTTGAAGTACTCATTTTCTCTCACATTGTTGTGGAAGAATTTTGGCCCACTCTTCTTTACAATGTTGCTTCAGTTCATTGAGGTTTGCGGGCATTCATTTATGCACAGCTCTCTTAAGGTCCCACCACAGTATTTCAATTGGTTTGAGGTCTGGACTTTTTTCCCAAGCACACCAGTAAATCTACAACAGAATGGCTGAAAAAGAAAAGAATCAAAGGTTGGCTGCAATGGCCCAGTTATTGTCCTGTTGGATGACCCATTTTGGCTAAGCTTTAGCTGTTGGACAGATGGCCTCACATTTGACTCTAGAATACTTTGGTATACAGAGGAGTTCATGGAGGGGAGGAGGAGTTCACAACTCAATGACTGCAGGTGCCCAGGTCCTGTGGCTGCAAAACCAGCCCAAATCACCAACCCTCCACCACCGTGCTGACAGTTGGTATGAGGTGTTTGTGCTGAATTATTATGTTTGGTTTTAGGCAAGCGTGGTGCTGTGCATTATGGCCAAACATCAATTCAATTCAATTCAATTCAATTTTATTTATATAGCGCCAAATCAAAACAACAGTCACCTCAAGGCGCTTTATATTTTAGGGTAAAGACCCTACAATATTAGGGTGTTACACCAAAGTGTAACATCTACACTTTGGTCTCATCTTTCCAAAGGACATTGCTCCAGAAGTCTTGCAGTTTGGTCAGAAGCAATTTTACAAACTTAAGTTGTGCTGCCATGTTCTTTTTAGAGAGAAGAGGCTTTTTCCTGGCAACCCTTCCAAAGAAGCCATACTTGTTCAGTCTTTTTCTAATTGTGCTGTCATGAACCTTAATATTTAACATGCTAACTGAGGCCTGTCAGTCTGAGTCTGAGATGTAGCTCTTGGGTTTTTGCAATTTCTTTGAGCATTGCACGGTCTGACCTTGGGGTGAATTTGCTAGGACATTTACTCCTGGGAAGATTGTGGCATTGTGTAACACACACCTGAATCACGTGCAGCAACTGGCTGCTACTTACCCTCTGAACTCCTATGTAAGCAGCAAGGGTGCACTTAGTTTTAAACTTTCTTTTTCACATGACTGTAGTGACATAGCACTGAATGCAGCTAAAACATCTATTATAGCTCTTTCCTGTGTTCATAATATACACTTATGTATCCCTTTGAGCACTGCACAGAGTATTTAAGAGGGGACATCTAATAACAAGCAGGCAAATATCATGACACGTAACACTTCCAGGAAAAAGTGCCAAAATAACTAACCTAAGTCGTAACAGGTACCCTTTGCCTCCCTTAGTTTAACCCTGTAAAGCCCGAACCATGAAATAATAGCACGTTTTTTGAAAGTGGAGTGTTTATTGAACCTTCTGACAAATAAAAAAAATAAAAAAAAAAAAAAGAGAAGAAGAAATTAAAAATCAATTTGCATATATGTTTTCATTTGTATCGTTTTTGCTACACAGTTTGTCTGGTTGTATATATCAGGTTTTTCAGGAAAAAAAAAATCACACTGAAGATGTAGAGGTCTCAAAACCTCAAAAACAAAAATGTATCAAATATGATACACTTGGCGTTACAGGGCTAATATATATTTAGGAGCAGTTTTTCACAAAATGGACTCTTGGGCTCTGTTATTGATTCATGTGGTTTGTTTTATTCATGTTTTATTTGTTTTATGATGAAATTGGCTTTATTCAAATTCTTCTTCTAAAAATGCCAGTTTTCGGCTCAGTGCCATAGAACTTTAAGCCCTTGAAGAGACTTTTCAGGTAAATTACAAGATAAGAATGGACACAATCATTATTTTGCAAACCACATGGGCAATTAAAGACCTTAATTAATCTTAGCCATAAAGACAAGCCTCAGTCCTAATAATGTTCCTTAACAGTTGTTGATCGTGCCTTTTGGTTATTTACTTACTTTTATCTATTATTAAAATATAAAAGATATATAGATATCTCCATATATAAAATCTCATTGGCAAACAACAACTGCAAGCACATAAAAATGTGCACACAAACCTATCCTGGCAACTAAAAACCTAAACACACATACAAACAGGTCAATACAAGTATCTATACATGGGACGTACAAGGTCATATGTTCATGTACACAAGACAGCAGATAAAAACAGCTGCTACTGCTAAGTAATTGAGAAGAAAATAAAGCTTCGAGTAGCAGAGGATTTTTTTTTTTTTCATGGTTGAGGTGGTCTGTCAAGCCCAGGGGGATTAATCCCTTTGTGGGTGATGACTCAATGCATGCAGCCTCACTGCATGAAAGAGGAGCCGGCCACACTGTTTACACATACACCTTTTTGCAGTATGACATTGTCAAGCAATACGTCTACTCCAGAACCCGGTCCTCCATCCCACCAGTACGCTTCTCAGTAAAGCCTCATATATTGCCTGTAATCAATTTTAAAAGGTTGAATGGTATGAAAAGCAATTACACGGCACATGTGTCCACTGTCAGGCAGCTAGCGAGGCTGCAGTTTGAGAGGTGGGCTCCCCAGTGATTACAGTGCAGAGCTCTGGAGCTGTGTCAGTTATAGGTTGTTTCTGTTAGATCCTCCAGTTACACCAGAGGCCCAAGCAGCCTTACAGGCCTGATTGACTGAGACAGCTTCTGACAGTTATTGACAGGCTGCTGCACTTCCCAGAAAGGGCATCAGAGAGAGAGAGGAAGAGACAGGGAAGCAAATCCCCATGTTGGGTCTCTTCACTGATCCTGTTTCTGCTCTCCCACCAAGTGGGATGTTTTCTTGTATATTATCTGAGGATGTTCTTATGGACTGATAGGTAGATACCGTCTGTTTATTAAATATCTAATATCTGCCACTCATAATATCCTCCAGTGATACTCTCATTCTGTGGTCCTACGGAAGAACAACAATGAAGCTTGTTGTTTTTCTCTGCTTTCTCTTTATTCACTACATTGCTTTTTCAAGTTAATAACAATGCTTGTTTTGCTGCTCTATGTTGCTACCACATAGAGCAACAAAAAGATACCACGCAATGACTTCAGAAAGTTAAGAAAAGGGCTTCTTTTTACAAACCCAACCAAATGCATTGTCTTTGTTATAATAGTATCAGAAAATAGCAAACTCCTTCTGCAGGCAAGTTGTGCTACAAAGCTACCATCTTTGCAATGCCTCCAGGCATTTATTTTGAAGCCCATATCTAAATAAAGAGGCAGATATCATAACTTTAATTTCAAAGGTCTGGTGCATAAAAAACTGCATGTATAAAATCACCAGTCAATTCCAAAAAAAAAGAAAAAAGTTTTGGCTCTCAAAAAAGATTTAAAAAGCTTTCTTTTCTTCACAAGTTACAGTTAAATTATTTTACATCTACTTTTTTTACACAAAATTGTGGCTTCATTAACAACTCAATCCCCACACCTGATACAAACAGCATCTCTGGCTCATCCCACCACAGCTCATAAGTACTCATAAGGTGAATTAGCCACACTAATTTACCTCATGTAAATTGCTAGTACCAGGTCCAACCCAGTACTAACAAGGTGTTTCTAATGAAGTGGCTGGTGAGTGTACAAGAGAAGAAGCCTTCATGTAGAAGGCTATCCCATCTGGAGCAAAGAAATACATCAGATGACTTCATTACAAGGCTTCAAAATTCACATCATCTGTGGGTGGAGGTAGGAGGTGGGACTGGATGATGAGGCCAAGACAAGATTTGTTTCCCAGTTTCCAGCGACTTTGGTTTCTTTCAATAATGACTGTATTGGCACATAACTGTGGCATAAAAAACAAACTTTAACAAGTGATTTAAAATCAGAAAACTGTTTTATAATACTAGTTCTAATATAAGATAAGCTAGAAAAGTATTTTCTGTGAAATTAAATCTGGCAATAGTGGTGCAATGGTTAAAATGGCTGCCTCACAGGAAAAAGGTTCAAATCCACCAGCTGGCTGGGGCCTTTCTGCATGCCCTCCTTTTGTACACTACAGAAACATCTTTTTGATTGTACCTCATATGTAGATTCAAAAATAATGTCCTGGTAAGAAAAGTAAGGGATGACTAGCTGTCAAAAGATGGAGATCTCTGAGAACACATTTACTGATGGTGATTTTGCAACATTTGTAAAGTGCAAGTAAGTGAATATTTACAATTTCCCTGAACACACAACACGCAACTAAAAACAGCACTATTAAAAAAAGAGTCTCTGAATCAGGCTCAGCATATTTTCTGTCAAGAAGTTGATAGATGAAAACCTGTGAATCGTAGATGATCACCACTAGACACGGAGAGAAATTCCCCCATTAACATGCATTCAGGTGTCGTTTTCAGTCTATGAGCCCTTTCAATCATCCTTCCTGCTCAGGCTTTATAACCCTGTGTAGCTGGTGAAAATTCAGTTGGCATCATCAGCACAGTTAGGTGTTTATGAACACATGAATAAGAAAAAAAAAGGCAGAATTCATGACAACCCCCCAAGGATGTGAAACATGGAGCACCAAGTGTTTTTCAGTGAATAAATAAAAATGGAAAAAAAAATATCACACATGCCATTTCAGGCTTTACCTTTGACATTTTGGGTATAAAATGTCATAACTTCATCACTTCATACTAATAAACATTTGTGTGAAATCTTGAGTTCCAAAATGTGTTCTGTAAGATCACAGTGGCCGGCAAATTTGAATCAGTTCACCCTTGAGCCCAAGTGAGCATTTGTGCCTAATTTGAACAAATTCCCTCATGGTGTTCCTGCAAAATCGAATTCACAGGAATGAGACAGATGATGTCAACATGAAATAGAAACTATTATAAAAACAACAACAACAACAACAAAGTAACAAACAAAAAGGTGACATTGTGAAATAAAAGGTACCTCAATAAAAATGCTAAGAATTAAAAAAAAAGTATCACTATGAAATACATGGTGTCAATGTGGAATAACTTCCTTCTCTAAAATATAGTGTCATTATATATATCACTATGAAATATAAAAAAAACAGAAGGTGTCATAAAATAAAGTACTACCTTGAAAAAGAAAGTGCCACTAAGAACTCAAATTCTACAAAAGCCATGTCCTTGAAAAAAATTTCTTTTCATATAATCTTAAAAAACTGATGAAAATCATTATATACTCTGATGTCCTCTGACTTGCCAAAATGTTTGAAGAACATTTTGTAGCTAAATTAATTAGCTTTTAGTCATTTTCTCATAGAGAAGTGATAATCAAAGGCTTAAAATATGCTTCAGAGAAGGCAGATTTTATGCCGTATCTGCAAAGGCAAGGAAAAACGTAAAGTCAGAAAGTATTAGTGTTGCCCTGGATTTGAAATAAGCACTGAGTCTTTATGAGCTTTATTTTGAGTGATGTTACACTAGTCCACAGTTTATATGGCTTTCAGTGAGTGTCTAAAATCATGGATGAGAAGACTCTGTATGTGTCCTGAAACAACTGCAACATGAGTGCACTGCAGTCACTTTCACTTCTTGTTTGGCTTAGCTACTTTTTGCTTTCAGTGTAATCTTCAAAAAGTTAAATCAATAATAAATGGATTAAGGTCAGGTGACTAGACTGGACTGTTGAACTTATTTTAGTGTGTTCTAGTACTGAACAAAAATTTATTAAAAATATGTATTGAAAACTGTGTACGATGCAAAGCTTGTTCAGATGTGTCCGCGACTTTTCTTCGTTTGGAGCAGCTCATTATTCAGGAAACACCCTTATAAACACAACAGATGTAAATTGATGAAAATAATTGTATTTGCTTTCTTGGTGAGAGATGAGAAGTTCGCCACCGCTCACATGTCTATGTTTGAAATGTGGAGGTGATAGCTTAGCATAAAGTCTGAAGCTTGGCTCTGTCAAAATGACCTCTACCAGCAAAATCCAAGCTACCTCACTACTACAAAGAAAAAAAGCAATGTAAGAACAAGTTGTGATTTTAAGGTTTGTTTTAGCTGTGAAAACAACACTCTGGGATGTCACAACACCCAACAGTTCCAACCAGCTTCTACTTTTGTTTGTACAAACTAAACACATAGGATACAAAGTAGCTATTAGCAAACCTTGATCTTGTCTAGTAGTTTTTTCTTTTCTCAAGTCTTTATGCTAAAAGGCTCTTTGTGTTAGCCCTGCGACAGACTGGCGGCCTGTCCAGGGTGTATCCCGCTTCTCGCCCTATGGCAGCTGGGATAGGCTCCAGCCCCCACCCGCGACTGAATAGGATAAGCGGAAGAAAATGGCTGGATGGATGGGCTCTCTATTTAATGTAGAACAATGAAAGTGGAACTGATTTCCATAGCGTTCTTCTAATTTCTAATGCTAACAATACTGAGAGTGTTTTGTCAGATGTCAGACTGTTGTTGTTTCAGTATAGTAGGATGGCTTTGTTCATTGTGACAGTTAAGCTTTGTGTTAACTGATAGCTATCGCTGCAGGTGTTTAACAAAACAAGCTAATTGCAGCTTTACAGGAGAGGTTGACAATGTGGACATTAACAAAGGGAACATCTAACAGAGTTACCTTAATGGAATTTCTTTCTTTAAATTGAAAAAAACACTCAAATATAATTGAAAGTGGAGACATTTTTCTAAGAGAAGTATATGTGGTGCAAGTTAATGAGTCTGAAAGGCAAATTAAAAATAAGATGTGTAGGATCCAGTGTGCCTGCCTTTTCACCTAACAAATCTTAGATAAACCTATGTACATGTTATGTGTGTACAGTGGAAACCAGTATGCCCCTGGAACCCCAACTGGGACATTTCTCTCATTAACCTGAGAATTGCTAAGTGGAAACTCAATTTTACAACTCTGTTTATAGGTCTTAGGGAGTGCTGCTGCATATGGTGGAAAAAAAGCTGCGTCAAGGCTCAAGTGAAATAAACCTGGGGATGAGTAGTAAGACACTACAGGAATCTGTAGCCCTCCTTGAGGCTAAAGGCTCCAGGCTGCATTAGCCACTACCAGCATATCACACCCAAATGCTTCACGGTGACACTTGGTTGAACTGTAGGTAATGTATGTACCGGGCTTTAACAAGGAGGAAGAATGTGAAGAATAAGATGGTATTTCTGCTTCTGCTGCATCAAATTTGATCTTTTTAAGTGTTACAGGTATGCAATGCAAAATCACAATGTATTCTTTTATCTAAATGCCCCCAGCAACCACTACCACAGCTTCTGTGTTGACTGAAAAATACAATGGCCAGCAAACAGCTCTAATTATAATAAAATAAAAGAATGGCTTATGAACATAATGTATGACTTAATAAATACAGGTAAACAAATTCAGTCTAATTATTACACAAAAAGACCAGCAGGGGCCTTACTGTTCAGGCACTATGGGTATAAAAAAAAAACTCCTGTCTACAGCCCCTTCTGAATGGAACGTGTCGAGCAGACTGAATGGCTTTGATCACTCTTTCAGTGATGGCAAATGCCTTAAGTGTTACCTGTGCCGTCTCCTGGCACATTTCAATTGAAAGGCCAGAAACTAATTACCAACTGTGACTGTCTGACAAAGCTCCAATTCCAACTCATTTCCCCTGTCAAACAGAGAGTGGAGGCGGATGCTGGAACTTGTCAAACTCAAGACTCACTATGCATAAGCCTGCCTCCCCAACTCACCCCCCACCTCCCCTCTCTTTAAACTCTAACTGTCCAGCTCGCTGCTGTCTCCCGATGTGAGAGAAGTGCACAGCGGCTCAGCGGTCGTGAGGTAAATTGAATCTCAAAAGACGAGAGCCATACGGTTTGGCTGATTTATTTACAAGTTGGCTGATGGGGGCCACAGAGGGCCCACAGTGGGATTCAGGGGAAATGGCCTCTAAACCTGAGCCGAGGCGGCTCTGATAAATCTTATTTAACACTCTGCCTTATACTGCGGAGAAAAACTCAAGGTGCTCCAACCTTGTACTCACACAATCACAGATACAGAACAAACACAGACCCAGTCCATGCATGAATGCAACCCTCTGGCTTGATGATTTTTTTACTTGTAGTTTCCACTGTGGCACAATGTTAATTTGAGCATGCTGTATTGTAGTCTCGACAGCATGTAGTTTTTCAGGGTCATTGGGCTTACGCCTACGTAAGCATCTAAAGGGTGGAAACCTGACAACTCCATCATAGGCATTTTCAATAGAAATTTCATGTAGTTTAGAACTTTCATCTTTCAGGTTTATGAAAAGTAACACTAGAAGAAGCCAGTTTAGGCACAAGGTGCAATGACAAGATAAATGCTAGAACACTTCCTTGTTCAGTCTGCACAGGCTAAAGAAAAAGTAATTTGCCTTTTAGTTTCAAATCTGTTTTGCTTTCACATCAGCTCATTAAAAACAAAGAAATATTGGACACTTGAAGTCCCTTGGACCAACCAGTAACTGATTCATGTGAAATGTATAATGACAGAGTGTAACATTATATGTTGTTGTAACATTAAATTGTGGGTTTTTTTAGCATCGTAGCCATGCAAGGTTCTAGAAATTTAAATGGCATCAGTCAGCAGGCAAGCATGTTGGGCCTGGCTGAAATATTCCAGGACTGACTCACAACAATACATTTCCATTGGCATAATCATGTGATTACTTTTGTGGCTTGTTATGATAAGACAGTCACTGTGTCATATTAGGTTATATTGAGTCATAAATTCTTGGACAAGAGAAAGACTAAACTTGGGTTTGGATCCCGAATGAGCCCCCATTCATTTTAAGACCCAGCTCCATCCAGGAAGAGTTGATGCAGCATATAACCCAGATGGAAAAAAGTTCAAGCAAAGTTATTTTTGCAGAAAAATACAAACAAAAGTGGTAAGATCCAAGGGTGATGCTGAATCAAGTCTAATAATACATTTTAAATAAAAACACTGCTTTGACCAATCACACTTTTCACAGAGAGAAAACTCCAAGTGAACCCCAAGCAAACCAAAGTGCGTCACTACAAACCACGTCAGAACATTCAGTCCGCTTATTGGTCAGATCTGAAGTAAATACAGGAAGAAGGTGCTGTGTTTTCGCCAAGTGAATAACATGGAGAATTTAGATTCATTTTACGGCTAATTGCAGCCCGTACTGACAGTTTGTGTACTCTGCACATCTATGGTACCCTGCCGCATCCCAGAATGCAAAGCGTTCCTGACTACAGGAAGGCGTTTAGCTCAAACCTGCAGCGTACACCTGGTAGTTGGGTCGGATTGAGGTTGAATCACGTTCACACCATAAATGAACCACTCTGGAGTTTGTTTGGAACCGGACCGAGACCACCTCCTCCAAAGGGTTCCGGTGCAGCTGTTTTGGTCCACACCAGAATGCGATTACCGCGTTCACATCTGCACAAACAAACCACACCAAGGGGGAAAACGAACCAGAGTTCGATTTAAATGGACTAAACACAGCAGGCATGAAAACAGCCTTTATTTCAATAGTCAGTGAATGGATTTTTTTTTTTTTTTTGGAACATTTAATAATAGCAGCCTTTTAAATGTATACTGTTGTCATCAGTCTACTACATGCAACCCTGTGGTCAGTCTTGTTTTCACTGGCGCAAGAAACAAATCACTTTGTCCAAAATCTTTTTGCCCATCAACACAGTCCCCGTGAAGCTGTTTGGTCTGTTGTTTGGTACTGGTCCAAACAGTCTGAAGAATCAAAAAGTCAGCAAACTAGCTCACATGTGTCAGCAACAAGAAATATTTTCAAGTAAGGTTGAAACAGCAGAAGCTCAAAGTATATTGAATTGATCAAGGGTTTTATATAATTCATTGTTTATAAATTCAATGTATTATTTCAAAAAGAAAGATTCTACTTTTCCTTCCTTCTAAAAGATAAATGGACTCACCTGAATACATACAAGGCTAACGGCAGAAACACGCTAAAGAGATCACAGAGCCTCACGTGCATACTGGATGTCTCACTCAAGTCAACAGCTGCAGCAAGATACTGTTAGGCTCAATGCAATGTCACATCTCGAAATAAATCAGAGAACATTTGATTTTTTTTTTCCATGAACATAAAGAACTAGCCAAGATGAAAGGTAAATCTTAATTCGCTCTGAAACTCAGTACGCCAATCTATCTCACTGCGAAGAAGCATTTCGTCTTTCAGCTCTATCCCATTGATTTATGAATATATCAGTTTGGAATTGATTGGGGTGGTTTTCTGGAGGCCCTTGTTAATATTTCACTTGACCTCTCACCAAATTGGAGTTTATCATCTCTGACAGATGACTTTGCTGTGCAAAGGAATGCGAGATGTGAAATGAAAGCTGTTGCTCCCTCTCCATTTCATTAAAAATGCAACACAGAACCTGCCGGAGGTGAGGTGTAATGAGCGGAAGCAGGCACCTGGGTCCTTGGTGGGTCCTGTTCATATAGGCTACCCAAGCCGCTTTGTCTGGGAAACCTCATATATTTCATGCTTCATCACCAGGGATTAGTACACATCTTTCCTGTGGAATACATAATTACAAGCCATTTGGCAGAAGGCTTTGCTTGCACCTTAAACTAATTTATTCGGTCTTTATATGAACAATGAATACGCATGCTTATGCAATGTACTCTATATGTACTTTTTTAATATTAAAGTGCATGCATAATGATTATGCAGTAAGTGTGAATGCATATTATGCACCGCATCCACTTACATGTATGTATGTTATCATGCAATATGTAGGAGGAATTATCTTGTAATATATATAGGTAATGTGCTTCCATATCCATTAAAGTGTGGATAATTCAATCTTCATTAGCATCCATTATGAGCAGCATCACATTATAATTTAGTAAAATGAGATCATATCATGAGGTGGTAGGGGGAGGAAGGAGAACTGATAGGCCTGTGGTGAAGTGTTCGCCCCAGCAGGGACGGGATGGTTACAAGCGGGTAGATATTATCTCCTCTGACACCCATTGTGTAGCCGACTCCCTCTGCAGAGGCATGGGCCTGGAAGCATTGTTGGAATTGATTTAGTGAACGGGGCCCAATCTTTGGACACTTTGCTGCTATTGACTGCGGCTTCAAATCAGAATTTCGAACAGAACTCAGTCGGGGATTTAATTAAAACTCAAAAGAGGGAATGACTGACATTGTGGACAGGGTAGTTGCAAGAAATCAATTGTACAATGCAAATGAGTTTAAAATCCCCCCCTTTGCCTTGTGCTTCCATTTTTTTTTTCTTTTTTTCTCCTTCCTCTACAGCTCTTTGCTGCATTCTTAACTGGGGGCACAGCTCTATCTTTATTCAGCAGTTAAGAAGATAAGCAAATGATTTTAAGCTCATTACAAAAAATGTGTGCCATTATGATTGGAATGCTATCCCCTTTTTATGTCATTCAAAAAAGCCTGTCAAAGATGCAATTATTGCAAATATGAAAAGAAGTTTAAAAGGAAAAATTCACCCCCCAAACACCACTGCATCATATAAAACAGCTATGCTGTGTTTCTGGGTCCACTTTGTTGTGTGCAGGCTGATTTCTCTTATTTTTGCCAAATGTAAATGAGATGTCAAGATATTTCCAGCACAGCTGCAGCACAGGTTGACAGCAGAGCATAATTCAGCTATCTGAAACATCAACAGCAAATGTCAAGATTTGATCACAGCCCTACAGAATAAAAGCAGCAGGTTTTATATAGGCTTGCCATTTTGCACCAGTGTTAAAAAAAAATAAAAATAAAAAATCCAGGGAGAAATGTTGGATGAGTTTCTTAGAGAAGGGGTTATTCCTCTTCCCAACTATCACCATTCCCAGTACTTTCTCTGCATTGGAAACCACTAACTGAAGACCAACTATATGAGGCAGTCTGAGAAAAACTGAGCACACGAAAAAAGCAAATATTACTGTCGCCTGGCAACGCCAGCCCACAATGTTCACTTTGCTTATTGTAGTCTGGCAAGGCTGAATAGGCATATTGCTTGGAAGAGACGTAATTTCAACTCTGTACAGAAAGAGAAGAGATGATTGACAGCTCCCTTCTTTGCTCAGCTACATCTTGTTGGATGAAGGTATGTCTCTCTGAGCTGCCACTGGTTTCCACTGGCTGTCAAACTCCCCCAAAAATTTATATCAAATGTAAACACCTAATTTTTAACTGGTCTACCAGTTAAAAATTAGGTGTTAAAAAATTATTACAAGACATTTCAAATTTAAGTGACCTACAGAGGCCGTATGAACAAATGTATGTAAAATGTGTGCTTAGATGAGATGAAACTCATCATCTTGGTAGCTAAGGGAGGTTATGAGGGAGGAAATTAGCTACAGAAATCAAAACCATTTTTGTAACAAGGTTGTAAACATGTTCATTCCTTGGCTCATGTTGGGCATTTTAACATGGGAGTCTGTGGGAATTGACTCACTTTAAGGGCCAGCCTCAAGTGCCCACTCAGGGAACTTGATTTTTCAGTCCCTGGAGGTTGCTTCATCAGTGTTTATCAATCTAGATAAATATTCTAAATTAAAAATATATTTAAAAAAAAAAAAAAAAAGAAAGAAAGAAAAGTTTTTGCTCTCCACGTGGAAAGTTTTCCTGCATGCAACCAAATCCTGCTCAGAAGTGATTGGTTAATAGGACTAGTAATGCAAACGGAAACCAGAAAGCTTCAGATACCAATAAATCCTAGTGCCCTGTCCCATTTGAAAAAAAAAAAAATATAGAACTCTAATTTAAGTTAATGCTGGTCTGCGTCTACAGGCTAGCTAGCATGTTTACGGTGGAAAAATTAATGCAGCTTAATGTGTGCATATTTTTGAGTCAGTGGAATAAACAACTTGACTAGTAACATCACAAATTTACTATTCTAAAAGGATCCTTTAATTAAATAGAGTCACTTAATATGTGAATGAATCTTCGTTAAAGGTAGTATTACTGGCCAGCTGTTAAGCTCTGACCCTCACTTTGACTCTTGCTGCCTGTTTTTAAGCACAGCAGAAGGTGGAAGCAGCATGCAAGAGCAGCAACAGTTGGCCAATCAAAGCTCCTGCTGCTTCTCGGTGGGTCGGATCTCATTTAATTTTTAGGTATCACACTGCTGTCTTGCAGTCATATCTGTAAAGAGTAACTTAACATAGAATGTATTTAGTAAACTGCATGCAGAGTCACTTTATCACACTATAAATTGATTATTATTGTGCTGTTTTTGCACGCACTGAGGCAGCACACACGGAAGCGAGAAAACTTTTTTGGCTCATGCAAGAAACTTTCATTAAATGAGAGGTGTTGTCTTTGATTGTGGTATCCAGTTCTTCGTACACCAATGAACTGTGAAGGATATTTCCTCTGCCTCTGCCAAAATGACTATTTTATGAGTTCTATATGTGAATATTTATGAAAAGATGCTTTTGTCTCTTTATCTGCCGTCACATAGGAACTGAAACAGAAACTGCAATGGAAAAGTAATGAAGTATTTACATTGCAAAAAGGAAAGAATAGGAAGATAAATGGCTCTGAATACTAAAATTGAATAATGTGAATGTTTCCTAATGTATCATTTAAATGCACATTTGATTAATGAAATTGTAATTGGGCTTTAAAAATCAATTCTATGATCATGATTAAAAAGTTAAGAATTTTTCCATTCATACCCTCCAGAATCTATATCTGACAGGCTCACTTTACTCTCAGAGGATGTTTTCCTCGTCAGAGATCGGACAAAGACCGACAGACTCACATCCACTTCGTTCATGCTGCTGTGGCTCAGAGACGTTAATGCTGGTGGCACATTTCCATCTAAATGGTCATTATCATAAACATGAGGGGAAAGTTCTTTTCTTTGCTATTACCACACAGACTTCTACAGAATAATGTCCAGTGAAAGGGCCAGCCTTGACCCTCGTCACCTTCCCAGCAGCTAATAGTGCGTAATCATTGATAATTGGCAGCCAGCAGCATTTACAAAAGGGCCAGTGATTAATGCTAATTAAGAGTGGAAAATGTGTGTGCGTGATTGTGTGTTGTCATGTGCAAGCGAATACTTGCACATCTGACCTTGGCTGTTCTCTGAGCTCGGTCCCAGCAGCTGAGTTCAAACCCTATCAACCAGCCAGCTGCACTGAAATATGCTGTTTCAAAGGGGGCAGGAGCTGCAGACCGCCTGCTTAAATGCTGCTCCTGCATCACATGCAAAGTAAGAAAGAAAAGCTGACATAGAGAAGGAAGGGGGTCTGAATGCCCTGATCCCTCCCATGGATCTGTTGATGTCTCCACTCTCTGAGGAGGAGAGCCGAGTCAGCACAGAACTGAATGACAGATACAGAATGAAAGGTAGTAAAGAGTGTCTGGGAGTGCATATCAGAAACAGGCAGGCATTTTATACACGCACACACACACATATATATACATACACACACACACACACACACACACACACACACATATATATATATATATATATATATATATATATGTGTATGTGTGTGTGTGTATATATATATATATATATATATATATACTGCAATCTATATAACAGTAATACACTTGTCATAAATATCAGTTTACCGCTTGCTACAAAAGAAACTACATGGTTATGCAAAGAATCAGTGAACAAAGGTCTCATTTATGACACAGTCAGAAATGAACATGAGTGTTTCAGCACCGAGGAAAAAAAAAAGAGACCACTCCAGAAAAAATTAAGAGACCACTGCAAAATTATCAGTTTCTCTGATTTTGGAGTGGTCTCTTAATTTTTTCCAGAGCTGTATAGTGGATGAGTGGATGAGTTAAAA
>VUQI01028156.1:0-23239 GCA_015106735.1 Paratilapia polleni
TTTTATTTTATTTTTTGTGTGTGTGTGTGTGTACTTGTTTAGAGATCTTTGTGAGGACAAAAATTCGCATAAAACTATAGTTGTGAGGACCAACCGTGATTTGTGAGGACAAAACGCTGGTCCTCACGAATTTGAAGGCATTTCTGAGCATTTTTGAGGCTCAAAACGTGGTTTTAGGGTTAGGGTTACAATTAGGTTATGGTTAAGTTTAGGGTAAGGGTTAGGGTTAGGCATTCATTTCTGATAGTTAGGGTTAGGGTAAGGGGCTAGGAAAAGCATTATGTCAATGGAGTTTCCCACTAAGATGTCAAAACCAGTGTGTGTGTGTGTGTGTGTGTGTGTGTGTTTGTTTTTTCACTGGCTCATCTTTCAGTGGTTTTTGTAATCCATGTGTCTTGATGTGTGATATATAGTGTGCTCCATGCTACGTTGATTTACTTTAACATTTTCACTACGGACCTTTTATTGTTTTAAATATTAAAATTACATCTACATGCACTTAAATGTTTTTGTAAACTATTTTAATCTCATTGCAGTCTTCATATATATTTGTATGCAGTTTTGTGGTTCTGATTGAGACTTGCCATGCCCTATGTCTAGAATCACGATGATCCAGTATTGAATGGGATTTTGTTACAATTTAATTTCTCTAATCTCTAATTTTTCTCATGCACATTATCTGAAAAGAAAAAATCACATTCAGTCAAAGGTATTTAAATTAAAACTCAAATTTGCTTCTTTCCTGTGTGCGTGGGTGTGTGGTGCCTCCAGGTGCAGAACTGAGGGATGTAATGACAGGATCGGACGGCAACAATAGCATCTCAGACGTGGTGAAGCAGCCGGCCTTCATCGCTGCTTTGGGAGGGGCTTGCTGGATTGTCCTCATGGGCTTCAGTGCCTGGCTGTACTGGAGGAGAAAAAAGAGGAAAGGACTTAGCAACTATGCAGGTAAAAAAAAAAAAATCAATTTACATGGTTCTGCATCAAAACTGGATCACAAAGCGAAGTAGGTCTCTCTCCAGTGGAAGCTGATGTCATCACAGATGTGACTCCGTTTGAGCTGGCTAAAATGCAGAACAAAGAAAATATATTCAGCGCAGATGGAAATAGGCCCTATTTACTTTAATTCACTGTGCACTGATGTGCATCAACTGTGCTGCGTTCCATCAGCAGCACACCTCAACACTCTAATACATTCATGCGAGATAAGTAATTTAACATCCCCTTCCATTATCAGACCATGCCTGGTGTTGTTTGCACATTAACATGAGGTACATCTAGGTCTACGTATGGAATGTTCTTTTATTCCACTGTGAGTCGAGCATAAAGCTGTGTGCAATTTTCATAATGTCTATTGCAGCTTTATTGTAATGACTTTGGGAGAGAGCAGTGTGATTTCCTAATTCAGCAGGGATTTATATGATTGAGTGCTGATTCTCTGATTCCTTTCTTTAAAAACAACAGGAGAGTTTAATTCCAAAATTTCACATTTCCATTTTGAAAACAATGGAAAACAATAAGACACATATACAAATATTCTTTGATTTCTTCTTTTTTTTTAGTTTATAGTACTAGTTAAAAAAAACAAACTTAAATGCAACAATAATTGCCTTTTTGTCATATCAATCTCATTCCTTAAAATGTATTTTGGAAGGATTTCATTGAAAAATAGAATTGTGATGAAGATGCAGATCACCTGGGGCAAGAAAAAAAAGGTTAAAAATGTCACCTTCATTTAAACGTCCCCCTAAGGGCAATCAGTGTAATTCAGAAAATACTGAAATATTAGATGCATTATTGCCCAAGCTTCATCACAATATGAACACAGTGCTGACATATCAGTGATGGATGAACAAACAAAGCAAAAATGAAGGCACTCAATCCACATTTCTACACCCAATTCCAGGATTTTTTTGAACACGAGAACTTTACTTTTTGATATTTATACATGTTATTTATGACACTTTTCCCTTTGATATGCACATTCTTTATACGTCTTTTTTGGATTGCAGTTCAGTCCTTCACCTTCACTCGAGCAGGTATGTCTTTACCTTGTGCCTTTATATATTAAATATCCCCGTAATTTAGCTGCCGTCGTTCTTGACAGCAATAATGTATCAGTCATTCAAATCTGCAGTGGCACTGTTCATTACTTGACAGTTTAATTGTTTCTTTCTCCTCCCTCTTTTTTCTCCAAGTTACATTCCAAAGAGACAGAGGTCTGATCAGAAATGGAAGGTGAGAATTTCTCTTATAAAATGCAGAAACCCTACTGCTAAAGCTTCCCCGCTGACATTTTGGTGTCACAGGGTGAACTTTTCAATGACACGATACTATTGTAAAACCTAATATGAAGAATTCTCTCCTGATGAATGGAATTTGCATATATGTTCCCTCTGCTTATTCATACTGTATTGGTGCATGATTTCCACTGTTGTTCACTGTGATGAAATCATTAATCACTTCTTTGAAGTGAAGTGCTACCAATTAATGCAGGTGGGCAGCTGTTTTATTCACTGGCTCGCTCTCAGTTCATCTGAGGTTGCTGGCAGTGTGAGAGGTCAATAGAGAAGGGGAGAGGTGATGAATGTGCTGTGTAAAAAGCTTGGCCTAGAGTAAGTAGAGTCATTGGTTTTACGTGGAGACAGAAGAACAATGTGTTGGACCTTGAGACTCCTCTCATTGGCCAATAGAATTTCCAGTCTGCTCAAAATGCCCAAAGCGAAGGCTACGTGTCCACTGAATATCAAAGTATTCCGGAAACAACAGGAGAGAGAGGTGAATTTGCTTTGCGGACAGTGGTTTTCTCTACATATTTGTTACACCTAAGCAAGCAGATAAGCCCAAAGCCAGAACAAATGTTGCAAGTAATAAACTAAAAATAAACAGTTTCTTGTAAAACCCTTTCGCATGAGTTCATTTCTCCGCACTGAAGGTGCACAGGCTGCGTGTGTTATTGTGTGTAGTTTTGTCTTGTTCTTCTAAGGAAATGTATGTAAATGTATGTATTATGCTTGTGTAGTTTAAAATGGAAATTACTGACGTAATTGTTTGAACACCTTTGAGCCATCACCAAGTCAGCTGTGAACAATTCCCCTGGCACTTGGCAAATCAGGCTCAGTGGAAAACTGACTGTGTAGCTGCACATTAAGTAAACATATGCAGACACAGTATGTTTACTTAACGTGCAGGCATGTGAATGTTTTGCCATTTTTACAGCAGCTGATATGAAGGGGGTGTAAATTGTCTTTTTTTTTCTCCCTGAATTGCTGCCCACAACTTTCCTACCTTGAAGTCAAAGCCTTTATTCATGGACGTTGTATTTCACAAAGACAAAATGACATGGTAGCGTTCCTAAACCACCTAATGGGCTTTTGCTGTCTCTGTTGCTATGGAGACTGTGCACCAGTGTAGCTGATCTGCCAGAGGCTGTCCATGATTCTCAATTTAAAATGTAAATTTCTGTTGTGCTAAGGCTCTAAAGTGGATTTAGTGTGTATTTAGGCCTGCCTTGCTTCTCCAGGGAGAGTTAGGGGTGGTAGAGTTGAGGGGAGGCAGAAGTCTGATTTATAGACTTGCCATTTTATGTCTCTCTGTTGTTTATTGTTGCCTGTGTGCTCGGCTGCTCCACAGGCGAGAATATGCTGAATGAGTTTTCACATCAATTTGTTGTTGATGCAGCAGGAAGAAAATGAGCAATACCGTTGCAGGGTAGCCTGAATATTTAACAATGTCACTGGTTCTCTGTCTCCCTTCCACCTCTCATCCCTTTGTCTGACTTTAAACATCCTCTCACAGCCGTCCAGGGTTGTTAAAAGCAGGTGATCCAGGCCTCCCCTGGTTGGCTGACTCCTGGCCTTCCACAAGCCTTCCAGCTAATGGGGGCTTAGGGAGTCCAAAGGGCGGCAGCAACTTTGGCCGAGGAGGTAAGGAACATAAACAGGCTGGAGTGATGAAGAATCCGGCTTTAGCGATGCCTAGTTGGACAGTTTTGATGTTCATCCTTTGGGAAGCATGCTGACAGGACATCACACATAAGTACATACACACAAATAGGTTAACACATACATGCACAAATTAAAAGAGCCTTTAAGGGCTATATTTTACTAATTTGATGTGACAAGCCTGATATTTGGCTTAAATTTGTGGTGTTTGGATATAATTTTTTTCCTGTCATTCTTTGTCATGCTCTGCCATTGTGCATTTTTTGAGGTTGTATACGATATTTGAAGTATATTGGTTTCCATTGTGTATTTGTATGCCTACATGTTCTCAAAGTTCAATGGACCCCTGGTGAGCTTCAGGCTTTATTCGTGCAAGACTGTTGAGCTGAAGGTTAGCGCTGTTTGAGCATCCCTCTTGTGAGCACTCCACCCAGCTCCCACAGAGTGTTACATGCTAATTATGGTTGTTGATAATCACTTTCATTTATATCAAGTCCATTTGAGAAATGTATTTAACTAATACAGAGTGCTGGAGCAGCAGGGAGTGTTAATGACCTTAAAGATCGTTACCTTCACGTCAACTTATCTCTCCATGATGCCTTTTCCATTACCCTCCTCTCTCTGTTCATCCTCCTTTGTCTCAGATGTTTTACCGTCTGCAGCAGTGGAGAAAACTGGTACCATGCTGTCTGATGGTGCCATCTACAGCAGTATTGACTTCATGGGGAAGGCAGGCTACAGCAGCCCAGCACGAGGCACTCAGCCCACCCCCTATGCCACCACTCAGATACTTCAGTCCAATAGCTTCCACGAGTTGGCTGTGGATAGGCCAGATCCCCGCTGGAAGGCTTCTCTCCAAGCCCAGCAGGAAATAGCAAACCTGGGCTACTCGCTAACTGACAGACGCCCTGGCAGTGGTATGAGCCATGATGAAATGATCAAGATCTCAATTTGTTTGTTTATTTATTTATTTTTATTTTATGATAAACTCTTTGGGTCTCTGTGAATGGCTGAAGTGCAACATTTTTGCAATAAAATCACAAGTGGTTTTTTTTCTTTTTTAAATTACTGGGAGCTAAACCAGGGAAAGAGCAAACTAGAAAAGGGAGAATTTGTTTACATATTCACTAAAAATGAACCCTTAGGATAATGTTCTTAATTACTCTTCTGTCTTCATCACAATTCTACCCTGGGAGCTTATCTTGCCCAGAAATGTCACGTAATCATGACACATTTCTTTGGGTTAATTTGATTAGTGATGGCAGAAAATCCCTCAGTGTTCGGAGCTATTTATGTAGCTTATATACATTTAGTAAAGTCATGGAGGCTTTTCTGTCTGTACTTTTGTAGTTTTGCACAATAGGCTGTGTGCTCAGCTAAATGTCAAGCTAACCAGAGATAAAGTAGAGCAAGTGGGGAAGCAACTTAAAGTGGTTTGCCGCAGGTTTTGATGCCTATTTAAGAAATGTCAACATTTAGAAAATGTTGTAATGTGCTGTCAGCACACAAAAAGGAGGAATAATGAACACTGGGCTGGAGACAGGTTTGGAAAAAGTTCACATAGCAGAGAAAGATAGAAGATAGCTTTCAAAGCAATGCTACATGTGTTTGGATTCAGAGCAGAATCCATATTTACACATTTACACATCCATAGGTACACATATTTTTAGTATTTTGTAGAGGAAGCTAAACACCCTTCTGTCTTTGCCTATCCCCAGGTGCAAAGGTTGGGAAGAAAAAGAAGATAAAAGGTGGAACAAAAACCTCTAAATCAAATGGGACATGTTGGGCTAATATGCCTCTGCCACCACCACCCATGAACCCTCTGCCTGGGACCGAGGTTGACCTTGACCACTACCCCCAGGAAAATCATGGAGGAGGGTAACATACATTCATATCTCATCAGTCTCTGCACTGGAACACACAAAAATGCAAAAGAAATACACACAGAGGCCACAGTGTCCTGCACCTGTGCCCAACGAGTGTGTGTACATGTGTAGATGTGTTTATCAGAGTTATGTCAGATATAAGCTATCCATTTCATTTTCTTTGTGGAAGAAAAAACATTTAGAGAATACTATTGATAGGATGGGTATGGCAAATTGTGATAAACAAGAGACCATTTTGCAAAGGGATACCAATCAGCAACATGTTGATTGGTGTCTGGTTATGAGAATTAGCAGTACTGGCCTATCAACAGCTAGCACCCCAGTTAGCTGACTGGACGTTGGGCATTGCTTTAGAAGGCATTGCTTTAGAATGTAAGATACTAGCCTCTATTTAGCTGTACTTGACTGATCTGGTCTGTCTATAAAAGATGGATGTAGCCACCATGATGTCACTCACCGATTTCTGAACTCTGCAGTTTGAAGCCTCAGTGTTGTTTTGATCTCTGCCATGTTTGGGTTTTTTCAAAGCCAGAAGTGACCATATCTAAACTGGATGGTGGAGAGCTAACACTAGTGAGCTTGGTTAGTGAGTTGTATCCTTAAATTGTATGACACACATAACTGCTAATAAGTGCTAATTAATATATAAATAAAATACTAGAATTTCACTCATCAAAATTGAAACACAAACTTGTTGGATTCAATTCAGTTAAATTTTATTTTATTTATCTTGTGCCATTTGCACAGTCATGCAGTGGAAATGGCAGTTCTTGCTGTTCCCTCATAGCAAGAAGGTCCTGGGTTTGAATTCACTGGCTGACTGTGTGGAGTTTGCATGTTCTCTCTGTGGTTGCATGGGTTCACTCCAAAGATATGCATATTAGGTGCATGTCTTTGGACTGTGCAAAATCCAAACTGGAAGTTGGTTCTGCAGGAGAGGAGCCTTATAGCTGAAGGCTATGCCTCCCATTCTATTTTTGGAAGCTCTAGGAACCACAAGTAGGCCTGCACTCTGAAAGCAAAGTGCTCTATTGGGATACTATGACATCTTCAAGATATGACAGGTCCTAATCATTCAGGGCTTTGTATGTCATAGATGGGAGGTTCTTCACAACAAGCCATATTATTTGTCATATAGTTCCATTAAAAATGTTTCAACAGCAAAAACATGGTTGAGACGTCCAGTTCAGTGAGTGAAATTAATGAAGGTGAAGCCTTATGAAAAGCAATCAGCTACAGCTGCCTGTGTCACTGCACCTGTCAATCAAAGTGGCAACTCCTCTAATTTTAAGCCTCAACAAAATCCAGAGAGGTCAGTTATAAACTGCTCCAGCATACAGTTGGGATCAGATGTTTTCGTACACTCATCATGGGCATGAATGTCATGATAATTTTGGCCCATATATATGTATACTTTTGGTTCAAAGCTATACATACAGGGTCAAAAATGGAGTTGTATGTATACTTTTGACCGTGTGTGGATTAGAGAAAATCCAAAATAAATTCAAACTTGTGCACCCAATTCTTGTTTTTTAAAGTCATTAAAGATGTGTGCTGTACAACCATTCTACCCTGGAAAAAGAACAGCTCAAAGAAATCATTAAAAGCCCAAAATTATCATGACATTCATGCCCATGATGAGTCTATGTAAACTTTTGATAGCTGTACATGGTCATGGCGGGTATGATCCCATTGCAAGATTGTCTCTAGCTAGTACTACACTCTTTGTGGTAAATCTTCTAGAGCAGGTGTCTTCAGGACCACATATTTACATGTGTCTTCTGCCTTTAGCATAAATCTCTAGTCAGCTGTTCAGGAAATTCAGTGTGATGATTAAAATAAAAACATTTTGTCCACATGCCAGATACGACAAGAGCAACTGGGCACCACCAATGTCAGTCCAGACCTACCGCCGCCAGAATTTGGAAAATGAGGTAGAGGAGGAGAGAGGTCCTACTCCTCCCCTGAGAGGAAGATCCTCCTCCCCGGCAGCAGCTACCTTCAGTCAGCCTTCATCCTCCTCTCTCAGCTCTGCCCACCATGAAGAAATGCAGTCCATTTTGCAGGCTCACTTGGATGAGCTGACCAGAGCGTACCAATATGAGGTGGCCAAGCAGGCATGGTAAGAGTACTTCAAAGCTACATTTCCAGACCACCTTTCATATTCTTTTCTGGTAATAATGTGAAATGTGAAAGCCTTACATGGCAATGCAAATCCATTCAACTATGTTTGCTTTGCACTGTTGGAGAGATACTTGTAATTTTATTCATTTTATTCTGATGAAAGTTTGGATTTTGCATGTCAATGGACAATGTCTGAGCATCTTTCAATGCTGGTATTTACATGTGTCAGCTCAAACCTGTGGTCCATGTGTCTTGCAAGCGATAAAAAGATCTCTCCATTGATTACACCTTTGATGGAGCATTGGAAAACTTGACAAGTCAGTGGCGACATGGAGGGTAATGACTGGGTTTAGTCTTACACGCTGTTCTGACATCAGTAAATAGAGTTAGTAATTATGCATGCATCTCCTCTATGGTGGGATGTGAGCCATCATGGAGGACAGCTGTGCGGGAGATAACAGGCATGTTGGTGACAGCCCTGCCCATCCAGATATCCTTTATCCAGTCCAATTACAACTCTATTGTGTTAGCACAACACACACCAGCACTGAGAAAATAATCAGTGAAATCACTGCAGGCATTCATAGTGTATGCGCATTGCATCTCTACCCTTCTGAATATCTAATGATTCTGCCTTTGTAGTACTTGTTTTGCAGCATTTTCCATGCCCATTATCTGGCTTCCATTGCTTTAAAAATACTTTGTTTATTAATATAAACTGTTTCCCCACATTTAAAAAGGCATATGAAGAGCAGTCCAAATGTGTCCAACTCCCCAGTCGACTTCATGTCCAGTACACTGGGCTCTGATTTGGGAACCACTCTCCTTTCTGAAGAGGAAGAGGAGCAGGAGGAGGAGGAGGATGAAAGATATGCTGTGGTGTCAAAGAATTTGTGTGGCTTTGAATACACTCCTGGTCACAGCATGGATAACCTTGAGGGCTCAGGTATGTTTTAAAATTTAATTGCTGTCTTCCTTTTTAAGAGAATAGACCACTGGGTCGCTGAAACTATGAAGTCACGCTTGTGTGGAAATATGGATAAATAATAATGCCATAGGTGCTCAAAGTGTGACAGAAATGAACATTCAAACTTTAAATATATATTTTATATGCCTACAGCTATTTCAACAATAGAGCTTTCATTAGGAATATGGATAATTTGTGAAACTGAGAAATGATTATTTCTTATTTATATCTCACATTTTTTATTCATAGCTTTCATTTGATGCATTCTCATTGAAAGCACGCCACATTTAAGAAAAACAGAATTCCCATCTAAGGATGTAGTTTATCATCTACAGTACAGTCATGGTAAAAAGAAAGTACACCCACTTTCAATTCTAAGGCTTTACGTATCAGGACATAATAAAAATCATCTGATAACTTGTAGAAATCATTTTCTGTATGACTCTCACATTGTTGTGGAGGAATTTTGGTCCACTCTTCTTTACAACATTGCTTTAGTTCATTGAAGTTTGCGGGCATTTGTTCTCTTAAGGTCCCCACACCGCATATCAGTCGAGTTAAGGTCTGGACTTTGACTGGGCCAGTGCAACACCTTGATTCTTTTCTTTTTCAGCCATTCTGTTGTAGATTTGCTTGGAATCGTTTTCCTGTTGCATGACCCAATTTGGGCCAAGCTTTAGCTGTCAGACAGATGGCTTCACATTTGAGTCCAGAATTTTGGTATACAGAGGAGTTCATGGTCGACTCAATGACTGAAAGGTGCCCAGGTCCTGTGGCTGCAAAACAAACCCAAATCATCATCCCTCCACCACCGTGCTTGACAGTTGGTATGAGGTGTTTGTGCAAATACGATGTGTTTGGTTTTCGCCAAACGTGGCACTGTGCATTATGGTCAAACATCTCCACTTTGGTCTCAAGGACATTGTTCCAGAAGTTTTGTGGTTTGTTGAGATGCAACTTTGCAAACCTAAGCTGTGCTGCCATGTTCTTTTTAGAGCATTGCACAATCTGACTTTGGTGTGAAACTGCTGGGATGTCCACTCCTGGGAAGACTGGCAGTTTTCTTGAATGTTTTCCATTTATGCATAATCTTTCTCACTGTAGAATGATGGACTGTTTAGAAATTGCCTTATAACCCTTCCCAGATTGATGGGCAACAACAATTGATTCACTAAGATCACTGCTGATGTTTCTCCTCCTTGGCACTGTGTTAACACATACCTGAATGCTCAAGACCAGCAAACAGACAAAACCTCTGCTTTTATAGAGGTGCTCACACTCGCTGATGATCAGAGTGCATTTGTTTAGCAGCACCTGGCTGCTACTTACCCTCTTCATTCCTATGGAAGCAGTAAGGGTGTACACATCACATCGCCAATCAACTTAGGAACTGCATTCATGTCAGACAATTTCTGCAGTACACTTTTTAACTCCAGCAACAATGTTCACAGTTAGAAGAAGTGTATTTTATGGTGACAAGCAATGTTGTCTTTTTAACAATGTTAACCATTGTGTCACTATGTGTCACACCTTTTAGTTGTCATGCATGGATATCACAAAAGTAAATAACGTAAAAAAAAACAAAAAAAAAAAACAGAAGCATTGAATATTCAAGAAAATCAGTATCAACATTCTGTCTACCAGCGGGGTTTGGGCCACTGAAGCTTGAACTGAAAATGCTTTGCAGTGTGTAGGCTGGCTAAACTATCACCTGTGGGCACACAACATAGCAAACACAAAGGCATACAGTGGAACATTTAATCACATGCACACAAGCCCCCTCATACTCTAGTCTAGTCTTTTAAGATATTGATTGGTCAATTGGACAGCGATTGACTCAAAGGTGATGTAGACACTATATTTGGTCAAATGTAAAACAGTTTCATTGTCTCAAAGATATTCAGATACGCTAGTCTGAACCATTAATACCCCTTTATAACTTTAAGTATTCTTTTTCAAAGAAGCATTCAGACAATCTGTTAAAAAGCTACTTGAAGTCAATGTTGGATGGACATTGAAGCCATAATATATAATATTTCAACAACTTTAGTAGGTCTCTGTTGAAAAGAAACACATCTAACATTTAAGGTTTGCTACATTTATAAATAGGTTTCTGTCTGAAAATGTTTCTTTAAAGAGAAACTTGATGGCTTCTCCCACAGGGACAAAACTGTGCCATTTTTAGACTCCATTGTTTGAAAGGTTAAGATTGAATTGTGCATTGAGAATATGTGTTTTTAGCCCTTTTATTAACCCATCGCAGGGCAAAATACAGGTCAGTGTGACTAAAAATATTTATAAACATTAGCAATGCAAACATTTTATCAGCTCATATTTAGCTGTCACATGCTGTCACTATTTTAGAAGTGGATTCAGGCACACCGAGGGAATAATTTCAGTCCAGTAAATCAAAACATGAATAACGTTTTAGTGGTGGCAGTATTTCCACAGGGGCTGCCATATTGCAGTTGTGGAGCATTGCTTTAAATAGCACATTTTTTAAATGTTTGTCTGTTTTTTAAAGCAATTTATTTTAAAGCTTACTCTTTATGTTGCTCCAACAAAGAAAAAATGTTTCTGTATTCTGATTCTGGCATTCAATGACGATATCCTCTCATATTTAATATTTTGTTTAAAGACATCACATGTAGATTAGTATGTTTAACACCACATTTTGAAATTTTTAGTCTTTGCTGATTTCAATTCCAAGTTTGATGCATACTTTCATTATAACTGGCACATTGGGCTGACTATGTACATCCATGTCTGGCCTGATCTGCTGTGTGTGATCCACATACTTGTTTTGGAATTCTTACCCAAACCTTCATGTTAGTAATTGTCTAAGTTTGTTCCATTGCAGGAAAAACCTCCGAGCAATGTCACTCAGACAGCTTTGGCACAGCAGATCATGGTTCACAGGGCACACATAGCCTTGGACACAAGAGGGCGCCACTCACTACTCACAAACCTCAGACAGACAAGGTTGGAACTCTTCCCAGACGAAGAGACACCAACACAGACGGTGAGTCTGGACTTTAATACCCCCAGCTATTACTTTTTATTTATTTTAAGTCTTTCTAGTAAATTTAATGAGAATGCCTGTATCATGATGTCTCATTTGTATCCTTTGCCAAACACCCTCATCTACCATCCACTCAATAGCCCACACACCGGCCATGAAGTCCCTGCACGGCATGGGTTCTCACATGCACAGTTCGTGGGCAGCTGCTCCCTCAGACCCCTCTGAGGAGTGCATGGTGAGTGTTTCCACACTGGAGCGGCAGCATATGGCATCCTGGAGTGGCACAACATCATCCGGCAGGGCCACCCTGACTAGGGGTTCAAACAAGAGAGCTGGCATAGACCCCTCCCACAACGGGCATCCTTCCACAAATGGCACAGAGAAAAGGGAACACTGTGAGTGTTAGTCCTTATAAGGATCTGTGTTTGTGTGTGTGTGTGTGTGTGTGTGTGTGTGTGTGTGTGCGCGCGCACATAACAAATATTGGATATCTCTTGTAAGGCAAGCACAGTATCTGTATCAAGCAACAACATGCAGGTTTTCATGAATTCTGTTGCATTTTATAGTCATCAGTTGATATACCCTTACAAAGAATAACAAAGACATTAGAAAGGTAATTATATACTGCATGTACACTGATCAGCCACAACATTAAAACTACCTCCATAGTAGTACTGGTTAACCCATGGTTCTAAGTCATGGAAGGTGAAGCCACCATAGATTGGACATATTTTTCCAGCACATGCACCTGCAGATACTCAATCAGGTTGAGATCTGGGAAACTTGGAGATCAGTTAAAAAACTTCAATTGCCATCATGTCTCTCAGACCTTACCTGAATGATGTTTAGAGTGTGGAAGGGAGCATTATTTTGTAGGGTCTTTACCCTAAAATATAAAGCGCCTTGAGGTGACTGTTGTTGTGATTTGGCGCTATATAAATAAAATTGAATTGAATTGAATTATTCTAGTTAAAGAGGCCACTGCAATTACAGTACCTTGATCCAGTGTTGCAGAGAAGAACATTGGCCAGAGCATCAAACTCCCGACATATAATGTCTTCCTGTAGTGCATCAGTGTTTTCCTTGTATAACCAGTGCAATCACACCTCAATGTAAATGTGATTTATCAGACTAGGCCACCGTCTTGCATTGATCTCATGGTCCAGCTTTGAGACTTACATGCCCACTGTAGGCATTTTCAGTAGCCAACAGGGATCAGAATGGCAATCTGACTGTTCTACAGGTATACTCCCACATATGCAACAAGCATACCTCCACTGTGTGTTCAGACATCTTTCTCTCTGCCAGCATTAAGGTTTTCAGCAGTTTAGCAGTCCAGCTATAGTAGCTCTTCATGGGAGTGGACCCAGCAGGCCAGAATTCACTCTCTCCGCACCTGACCCTATCACCTGTTAAACCTCGTCCTTTCTTGGACTTTTTGTTTGTACTGACCAGTGCATACTGGGAGCAACCCACAGGGCTGAGATGATTGGGGTGCTGGTTTAGCTCACTGGGTTGAGTAGGCAACCCATATGAGTAAGGCTAATGTGCGTCTTCCCCCTGCTCTTTCTCCCAGCTTTCCTGTCTTCTTTCCACTGTCTTATCACAATAAAGGCTAAAAAGCCCAAATGAATATTAAAAAAAAGGACTGAGATGATCTGACCAGCAGTCTAGCCATCCCAGTTTGGTTATTGGCAAAGTTCCTGATATTCTTATGCTTGCCCATTTTTCCTGCTTCCAACACATCGACTTCAAAAGCTAATTCTTCTTTTGAAGCCTAATACAATATACAGCATCCCAGGCTTTGACAAATCTCATTGTGAGTGATTTTAATGTTGTGGCTGATTTATGTATATGCTGCATTAGTTTCATTATTTTCTTTTACTAACAATAAAAGTTCATAAAGTTGTTCATTTATTAGGACACAAATTAAATTCCATACACAACACTGAAACAACTACACAATTTTGGTATAGATAAAATCTTTTGTCTTGTAAAGCTCAGATACATCCTGAGTGTGGCAACTGAAAATCCAGATTGTGAAAGTGAACTTCATCCAGACTTTACAATGTTTCCTTTGTGTCTACCTGCCTCTCTTTCAGAGTTTATGTGAAGCATCATTCCCTGCAGTTGCTGCCTGTCCCAGGACACCTTGTTTATAAGCGCTATGAGATTTTCTCTCTGCGAGTGACACAGAATGATGTTTGGAAGATGGAGAGGAGACAGAGTAAAGACAAAGAAACAAAATTGCGTGAGATAAAATGCAGAGCTGTAAATGTCATGTACAGACACAGACACCACTCTCACAGTATTATTTTCATCCCCCTCTTCAAAAGAGTAAACAGTGTGTTATATGTCCGCTTCTATTTTCTGTCACATGGTTTACAACAGTTCACACAGTGGAGATGAGGAAGAAAACAGACAACTAACAAAATGACTAATTAAAATGAAAAAGGACTTGCATAATTTGTAAATATATTTTTTAATGTTTTTCTCTTTCTTTTGCTTTGCTATGCAAGCCAAACCCAATGTTGTCTTTTTTGTGATTTATTACCGTGAATCCTTGTTTTTCATTAATGCTCAAACTATTAGCTTATTTTGATGAAGCTACTGTATCATTGTATTTTGCACAGAGCATTTTGGTGAAAATAAGCACAAACCCATTGTCAGCTAAGCTGAGGAGGAGAATCATAATGGCAAAGAGGGGCATCTATGTTAAACAGAACATAAACAGAAGACATATACTTGGCTGTGCTGTAAATTTTTGAGAAACGTTCATATATTGAGAGTTAAGAGGCAACAACACAGGCAAAAACTAATATGCCAAAATAACTAACTGTGTTTTATACTTCTTTTGCTGGGAAACGTATTATGCATTATACTAAAAATGTTTCTCAGCAAATGGTTATTAGAAGATTTTCTATGGTAACAAAGCAACGCATCAGTTGTGATATCCAAAGCAAAAGCAAATGAAAATAGATACTTCTCTGCCATTCCCAACATTAATATGTTAATAAATAATATATATCTGTTCCTTTTACAGTTGCATCCAGTGACATGATGATAGTGCAATATTCAAAATACAGTATGACAGTGAGTGAAATGAGAAGATGAAAGGAACTTGGTGGAAGTCACAGGTCATGCATTGGATAGATCCATCAAAAGGTCCAGTGTCCTCTGTAGAGAAATGGGTTGATTTAATGAGATCTATTTATGATGTTAAACATCAAAGAAATTATATTGTTCAAATTTGTTGTCATGAACTACAGTGCTGAATGATTATGGATTTACACTATCATCAACATGTATAGAATGACTGCCAAACTCAAAGATGTTTTGTAAAGTTTTAAAAAAAATACAGCCAATTACCATTTTCTGCCAGTGAGACTGGGAATGTGATGTCTTTACATTTGTTTGGATGGTTATGCTCTGACCATTGTTCTGGTAATGGCTCTCCCAATGAAGACTCTTTACATGCCAGATTGGTTTGCCCTCAGGAATACACAGCCACATTCAGTAGGGCCATTTTTTCAATCCTATGATGCAAAATAAAATGTGTATGTGAAAACGAACAAATATTCTTCTTGCAATTGCCTGAGTCTGAAACATGGTTTGTATTTAACCAGAAAAGCCATTTTTTCTTCAAAAAGGTACATTTTTAGATTACAAATGCTTTTAAAATATACTCCACAGTTACAGCTTAAATGAATAAAATATCATTATATTTTTTTTTGTAAGTACGTAATGCCAGCTGTGGTAAAATGTTAAAATTATCCAGGGAATTTAAAATCAGTGTTAGACACAATAGAAACCAGACAATTGTTCTCGAGCAATGAGTCAAAAGGGAGCTGCACACCAGTGCATAAATTAAATATTATTTAGATTAATTTAACTGACTTTATATTATTTATTCATTTTGACCAATGTATTTAGTTGTAATTTTTAGTCACATTTTATAAGCATACTTGTATATGTAAAAATGGTGCATCCCTTCCAAAAGCTGGCTGGTGGTGTCCTAAAAAAAAACAAAAAAAAAAACTCTTTGTCTTCCTGTTAACTTTGTCTGCATTTCAGCCTCAACTTCCATCATCATTATCTCTGGACCCCATGACAGCTCCACGTTACATGGTGATAACTTTTTTTTTGGTAGACTTGATCAGCGCTGGGGAGACTAGCTTCAGGCAATGGTGCAATAGGTGCTATGCACAGGCTGGGCCGGCCTGTCAATGTTAGTATCTCAAAATAGATTGACAGGGATTAGGAAAGGCTGCAGATACTGTGCAGACAAGGAGCACGATGTACAGCTGACCATTTAAACTCTTTATCCAACTGCTTAGGTTTCCACAAGTGCCACAAGGACAGAGAAATTAGCATTATTGTTGATAATCCTATATCACTTTCATTCAATTTAGCTACCTATCACCCATCACTAGGACCACCTAGACACAAACTCATCACCAAATGTGACTCCTCCTAATTTACTCAATTTGTACTACATGTGAATTTTATTGGAAGAACAGAAATGCAACCTAGCCCACAGAGCCCAATTACAGGGCTCCACCTGCATATCTATAGCCAGACCCCAGTCTTATAAAGATATAGGTTAATATATTGGTCTAGCAATGGTGTTGCTGACTTTGTGGGTTGTTATGGTTTTGGTTCAATGAAAATTCAGTTAACTGTAACAAATTTATTGCTGAGCTACTTTGTTCAGCCCTCAGGGGACCAATTTGGCCTGAAACTGCTTCGTTTCTTCGGACTTTGCTGCAAACAAATGAAAAATACTCATAATGAAGGCCCTTTTTGCTGTGGAAAGCACAAATAGTAATAATGACAACAAACTACACTACACTACATATTACCTGCATCACTTATTTGAATGTTGGTGTAGTAGCAATGTGAGAAAACAGCACTGAACTGATAATACAGGTTATAGTTCACTTCTTAATGTAAAATCAATTTATAAGTAATCGACTGGATAAAAATATAAAAAATGTTCATGTGTTTAAGAGAATCCTTCGTAGTTTGCAGGCTTGGACACACGGTTTAATAAGTTTCACCTTCGAGGATGTAAACTTTCCAGTTTGGGTGTTTTATGATATTTTATGTTTGTAACAAAAGATTAATTCGCCCAAAAAGAAAGAAGACATAAGAACCACTCCAAACTCTGTGTGTTATCCTTTTGCAGGGACCTTTACCACCACAAACCAGCCAGATTGTCACTTTGAAAAGTGAAAGAGAAATAATAACAGTCTGCTGTTTACACTGACAAAATCAGCCTCACAGTTCCTGTTACTAGTGATATTTATTCAAAAAAAGACAACATGTAAAGTAATATTAACATATTTACATACAGGATATTCATATCTGTAGCACCTTTTACCCCAGAGCAGAGCCACTTTTAGGCACAGGAAATGTCAGAATAATAAAATTTTCCATAGGAAGTGTTGATAGAGTGATTACAGAGCTTGTAAAAATCCACAGTGTAATTTGAAACTCGACAAACAGCCATACTAAGCTGTTATACTGTATTTCACAGTGTGAGAATTGTATTCATTATAGTACATTTTCAGTTTAGAAATACTCTACATAACAGCTCAACTTTACACTGATTACACAGTAGGCCATATTGCTATATGAACAGCTGTGCTCTGTTATTCTGCAATTATTTATTATTGTCACTTTAGGGGAAGAATAAAGAGAACTATTCACTCTTTTTTTTTAGATCACAGTTCAGCATGAGCTGTGTCATTTCATCAAATTTTCCCAACATGTGGTGGACAACCTTTTCAGTATGATTATGTGTAACCTTGCCTCGAAAGGCTGATTTGTGACTCATGACATTTGGCTAATTGCAACATTCAAACTGTGTGATGGTTCACATGCACCCCACCTGAGACCGTGAGTCCCTCTCTGTGGCTCAGCTACCCTGAGGGTAAGCTAAAGGCCAATGGCCTTCAGCTCCCTCAGTGACCAATTTATTTTCATGTTGTTCACCCTAATGGTTCATCTTTCATGTTACTACTTCACATTGTGCCACTGACATGAAGCAGTGAAGCCTCTCCTGGAGGTCTCTGATACAAGGTATTTAAGTAAATCAAAATGCATGCCAATATTGATATGTATCTTTGTCCATGCCTACTGTATCTGACCCACAGTCTACAAGTGTCAGCCAAGATAAGTTCTACTGTTTATTCTTGGCAACAAAATCCATCTCTAGTTACTGGAGGACCTCTGGAGAGTAAATCTGTTTTTTAGCCTTTCTCGTTAGCTTGTCTCTACACTATTGCCAAAATAGCTTTTTTTAGGACCCTTGACTTTATTGTGTACTGGTGCTCTCATGAGAGTTCCTTTGAGCCAGGGCAAGACTCACATAAGAAGTCTGTTTTATTTTCATATTTATCTGCTGAAGGGTAAGTGTTTAGCTATGTTCACATTGTAGTTTAAGATATGTACACACTGGTGATTCACAACTTGGAAGGCAATCATGATCCAATAGAGAGCATGCACAAATATGCTCTCTATAATCTACAAGTACATAGATTTTTTTTTTTAAATTACAGGTTAGTGAAACTTTTTTAAAGAACAAAACAGAAAGAAATTATCATGCAGATGATATTACGTTTTTTTATGCAACATGTCACAATTATTACCATAAACAGGGCTTTTAAAAAAGACCCAGAAAAGAGATTAATCACAAGATAATGGTGGTTGAAACAGTTTTTTAAACTGATGCATTGTCATTTCTACTATATTTTCCCTTTGCTCTTAAAATACAAATGTAAGCAAAGTGCTTTCTGCAAATTCTCCAAAAAAAAAAACAAACTCTGATTTTGTTTGAAAATGTCACTTTATAATCTTTTTAACTAACTGTCAGCGCGTGCTTTAAAAATACTGCCCTGCCAGCTCTGATGTCACGATGAAGCCCTGGTATCATCGTGTTTCCTTTGAGTGCAGCTTTTGACATCTTACCATTGCCTTCCCGTCTGCCACAGTAAGTTCTCTCTTGGCGTAGTACGACACATCTTCCCCAGTGAAATTTTATAGTGACAGACAGTGATATAGCTCCATAAACAAATCTGAATTATCCACTGATGCAGTGAGCTCCGCCTCACCACCAGATTCATTATCTCTGTCGCCTCCTAATTCCTTACCAACTGCCTGCTTTAAGAGAAAGTAATCTTCCTCAAACACAACTGTAATAAATTTAAATTTCATAAATTTGCAGTCTGTTACTTACCCCTCTCTCCACTCATAACTTTTCATTTAACACCTGTGTTCTACATCCCTTAGTCCTCAACCTTGGCACCCTCCTTGTCACCAAGATTGTCAATGGCAATGGAAAACACTGCCTCTCAGAGCTGAGAAAAGCTGCCTATCTCTGACACCACCTGTTTATTTCACTGCTGTGAAGCTAATCGATGTGCTCATCACCTCAGGGCTTCTTTCCTGCAACAGTGTTTTCTGTTCATCCTCAATAAACTCCATTATGCTGAAAATCCTATTGCCTGAAAGACTGCGTGTACGTGTTCAAGAGGCCAACCACCAGTGACAACACAACAAATTAAAATTCAACCTTTGAAGTTGATAAGAGGAGAAAATTGATCATCTAACTGAGATACAGTTGCAGTTCAACTGTTGGGTCAGAGGAGACATTTTTATTTGCAGCGCAGCACTCAGCCATACTGCCTCTATAGATCTGTCCTCTTATAAAGAGTTGTTCGGAGTTGACAGCCATCAGTTTCATTTTTTTCTGTCAGCCGCTGTGCAATTTTGCCACATTTGCCCTAGCTGTCATGGCTGCCTCTTTGTCAACAGATTGCAGAGAATCTGCTGGATAAACAGAGCAAAATTGAAAATGAAACTTGGCAGCTCACACACATACATGCACAAGCACACATACATGCACATCCAGTATCTTAGAAACCAAGGCAAACACTTGAATAACCCACTGTAGACAGTTGTCCTTGGGAAAAAAAAAATGGATGAAAGGAGCCGTTCATGGTGCTGAGAAATAATTTTTAGAGGAGAATGCAGCATTACCCAGAAAACTTAATCTTGCTCTGAATTCAGTTTAGGTGCAATCAAAGTACTGGAATGACACATGAAGAGGTTCATTGCATGAATGATTTGGTACACATTATGTAAGTGTGTTCATTTAAATGGTGCCCATTTTTCAGAAATGTTCATACAATCATCACCTTAAAGGTGAAGCTGAGCTTTGTTATAAATAGATTACTGTCATAGACAGCATAAAAGGTGGACGTAGCTACCATGATGTCACCCATTGATTTCTGATGTCCCGTTCCTTGAGATAAGTGTTTCTATCATCGTTATCTTGGTTGCAAATAAACATATGTAACGAGGAAGGGCGGGTCTGACTGTGAAACCCCACACTCATTGGCTAATGACTTGAGACTGACAGCTCGTTAGCCAGTGAATCGATGGTTTTATACCACAGATAATCCTCTTTTTTGAAACATGGTGTGACAAAGATTTACAAAATAGACTTGATTTTCTATTCAATATGACCCAGAGTGACTGAGCCCATAAACTCAGCAGGAAAGTGTTTACAGAGATCAAGGCTGGTCCTATAGAAACCTATTGACTCTGTAGGACCAGAACCACCGATATTGGCATCTGGTGGCCTTCAGATAGAATGCAAGCTTTTAGGCACTTCCACATTGGCTTCATTTTTCTGACCCGGAAGCTAATCCCAAGTTTTATACTGTCCATGTTTTTAAGCTATTGTAGGAAAATTGGATTGGACATCACCTTCCACACCATTTAGTTCTACCAGTCATATCGCTCATGCTTGAAGTGATAATTTGACAAAAAAGTGTTGTAGCTGTTGACAGATGTACAACTGTAAAGGAGGTTAGCCTTTTTGCACATGTTGGACACACAGTATTGTCTCATGGTTTTATTGAAAGAGTACCTCGCAGTGAGTGGCTAAATCCTACAAATCCAACCATGTTATGCACTACAGAAGGTAACAGCATAATATTTGCATTGCATTTAAACCTTTTTTTCTCTTCTCAGAAAACTATAAATGTTCTGTTATTATGCCATTCTTCCGTGCATTTAGTGCCCCACTTTTTATTGTGTTGTGTGCAAAATCAATGTTCATAACTTTGTTATTGGCATATTGCAATGCATAAAGGTTTCCAAGAACACTACTCAACTGCATGGCTATTTGAGCCACTTAACTGAAAGAAGTCTAATGGTGTCAGTACAGTTCAGTTTGTTTTAAGAAGTAGATTGTACAAACTGAGATACATTTTGCAGAGGGACATTTTGAGCTAAAGTGTATTACTAACTCCACAATGTGTCAGTGTGCATTTCTTTCACATTTTATATATTTTTCTTCTGTACAGTTAATGGGTTGAAAAAAAATGTAGCCACAAGTAAATGGCTCATACTATTATGACAGAGTTGGCGTGACTTGAGTCAAGTGTGTTGTCCAACGAGTCCTCTAACTAAATGATATGTGACTTTGCAGAGGGCTTGTAAAATGAAACTTTGGTTGCTGGTGATTGTACACTGAAAAGTGCCGAATGGCCCTCAGTTATTTACATTGTTCTGTTCACACTGAGTTTCAGCAATGCTGTGTCAAAGTAAAAGCAGGATGAAGCAGGCACTTCAGTGCAACGTGCAGTCCTACTTGCAAGGTCAAGAGCCCAGCCTCCTTTCATCCCCTTACCCTTGGCTGTGTGTATTCTGAACACCAAATTGGAAGAGTTGGTAAACAGCCAAATGGAAAGATTAATTGTTTCTAGGTTGAGTGGCGCAGTGGACTGCAAGAGTTGAATGTTTAATTACTGAAAAAGGCTTTAATTATTAGGATTATGGCTGTTGGCTCCCTGTCTCCTATTGGTTATCAGTCGACCATGTGTCATAAATCAGGAAACAACATTGCCAGAAAACATTTTTTAATAAATGGATACATTCTCAAGTGGAACCTGTGATAAATCAGCTGTGCTTACTTTTTCTGTCACCTGCGAGTGCATGGGAAACAGCAGGCAGTGGGCTTTTTTTGTTTGTTTTTTTTTTAGCTTCTGTAACTAAATAGCTATATATATGTATATATATATATATATGTGTGTGTGTGTGTGTGTGTGTGTGTGTGTATTTTTATTGTCCAAATATACATATTTTATATGTGGAGGGTACCTGTGACACTATGTATCAGTGAAGTTCTTCTAGACCTCTTCCTGAACAGTTGTTGACCAAAACTGCAGTGCTCTATAGAGAAGTGAGCTATTTGTGAAATGATCATATTTATCTTTTCAGTCCTGGTGAACCGAGTGGTGTGGAACATCTCTGGCAGAGAAACATATAAAGGTGATCCACAGACTCTGAGGTGAGATGTCATATTGAAATATCTGGTCAGAAGTTCAGTAGCGTGGTCTAGAAAAAACACAGGAAAACATTTTTGACCCAGTTTAAAGGTCAATTTAAGTGCTACTGCAGCTCTGTCATGAAACTCCAGAATGTCATATCAGCAAAGTGAAAGGGCAGCTACAGAATCTCAGGTGATCATTACAAAGGGCTTAAAGCAGCATGCACTCTGAAGGATAACCATGTGCTTGTCCAACACAGACGTAAGACATAATTATTTTCTGCTATGTTTGTATGTTTCTCATCATCACTATAGTGGAATAGAGTGAAAAATACTCAGTCCATAACAGAGTATATGGCAGAAAAAGCAATTAATAACACACTGCTGGTAGCACATTTGGCCTACAGTGAAGGCTTCTTGGCTTGGCTTCTTGACTTTTGATAAGAGTTTCATTAATACAGCTCCAGAAAAAATTAAGAGACCACTCCAAAATCTCTGATTTTGCTATTTATAGATATATGTTTGAGTAAAATGAACATTTTTCTTTTATTCTATAAACTACTGACAACATAACTCCCAAATTCCTGGTGGAGAGCATCCCAAGACGCATGAAAGCTGTGATTGCAAATCAGGGTTATTCCACCAAATATTGATTTCTGAACACTTCCTAAGTTAAAACATTAGTAATGTGTTGTTTAAAAATGAATATGAACGTGTTTTTGTGCATTATTTGAGGTCTGAAAACACTGGACCTTTTTTTGGTATTTTGACCATTTTTCATTTTCTGCAAATAAATGCTCTAAATGAAAATATTTGTATTTGGAATTTGGGAGTTATGTTGTCAGTAGTTTATAGAATAAAACAAAAATGTTCATTTTACTCAAACATATACCTATAAATAGCAAAATCAGAGAAACTGATAATTTTGGAGTGGTCTCTTAATTTTTTCCG
>VUQI01028158.1:0-14257 GCA_015106735.1 Paratilapia polleni
ATGGGATGCCATCCCACAGCAGTGTGTGACCAAGCTGGTGACCAGCATGACGAGGAGGTGCCAGGCTGTTGTGGCTGTGTATGGTTCTGCCACATGCTACTGAGGCCCCTGTTTGTTAAATGAATAAATTGTTGAATTGCCAATATGTCTTGTTTCTTCAGACTTCAATCATCCAATCCAATAAATAACACCAAACAAGAGTCAATAGCAGAATAAGCTGTTTGGCGTTGGCAGAGAAGATTTGACAAGTTCTTCATGGGCGCTACCCATATACTCAACTCTGCTGCTCAACCCACAAATGCATTTTCCTTACAAATGTGGCACCATTTAAAGGGAAATAAACAGGCTTTCCAACGGTATGAGATTTATTGCCAAGCAGCATTGTTACAACAAAAAAATAATCGACCAAATTTCCTTACTTTTTGTGCTAAGTTAATATTAGTGTGAAGTAAATACAAAAAAGTTGTAACTTTAATGCAAAAAAATCCATAAAGCAGTTAACCAGTATAAACAGAAATATTACTAAGAGATATTAGGTAATATCAGTAAGTAAGTAATATAATAATATTACAGTAATATATTAGGAGATATTACTGACAACTTCCTTGGTAGAAGGAGTAAGAATTAATCTTTATTGTTAACTTCTCAAGCAAATCAATCTTAGTATGTTAGGAGAAGTCACATTTCTTCTTTATGTTCATATCTGTGTCTAATATTGCTAAACAATATGGTTGGTATGATTTATGTTTCAACATGTAAATGTCTACTTTTATGTGTTTGTATGCTTTTTCATGTGTGCATATCTCCCTATGTTTTTTGCATTTCAATATCCAGGTCCATTTAACAGTGCACTCAGCACTGACTTGGCCTTAAAACAAATAGCAGAGCACCGTAGCCAACTGGAAACTCTGAAACAGGAAGAGAACACCATCCGTGATGGGCTGAGCTTCTTCAAAATAGAGCAAGTGCCCTCCAGAAGCATCCGGATTCTGGAGAAGGTCTGAAACTGCACTGGGCATAGTATTGTGATGGAACAAGACTTTACAGGCTGAATTCAAATCCAAAATATTGCAGTTTTTTAAAGAGATCATTTGTATTAAATATGCAAGATGTATGTAGTGACTGAGCTTTTGTATTTGTGTCTCTATGTGCTTTGTAGGACTTGGACCAACTGCAGCAGGTCTGGGACATCACAGAGGAATGGAATACCAACTGGAATATCTGGAAGGTTGGTCAGCTTGCTACGCTGCAAACGGAGAGCATGGAGAGCACAGCACAGGAAATGTTCAAAAAACTCCATAAACTCCAGCGAGATCTCAAGGTCAGTTCTGCCACACAGGGTTTGTTAAAGAGCCTGAGAGAGTCTAGTGACTGCTAAATTTACAAAATTTGCTGCTAGCATCATAAAATGCACTACTTAACAATAATAAATGTCCCTGCAGATATCATATTTCCATTACACAGTAGTGAGGATGTAATCTTTGTCTGATTGCAGGATAAACAGTGGGATATTATAAATTTCTCCAAGAACAAGATTGACCAGTTCAAGCAGATCATCCCTCTCATTGCTGATCTCAGGAACCCAGCCATGAGAGACAGGTACTAACTGAAACCAAGGTATCTTTTGTCATTTCAGTGTATGTTGGAGCTGTTAAAACACATTAATCATCTGTGTGCTTAATGGGAGTGGTTTATATCTTTGGCTAAAAAGATGGACATTAAGTGTATTTCCAAAGTAAAACATGAGTGAGGATAATTAAGAGGTGTAAGAAGTAAAAAGCTGTAATCATTTGGCCTTACGGAAGACTTTTATGTCTTTCAATAAGCAATATTATGGTTCTTCTTGACATTCCCAAAATGCTATCAAGTCTGTGCAGCATTTAATGTATTAATGTGGGAGGTTATAATGTAGAGCAGTGTCTAATAAATCGAAAAATGTTAACTCTTTAGTGTCTTGATAGATTTTAAATAAAGAGTTATGACCACGTTGTCAGTATGTGTGGCTTGACTTGGTAATAGTCATCTGGAAGTTGCTAGCAATTACCCTTACATTTTTCTTCAGCTGCCCTGCAGAGTAAAGTGGGACTATGACTAACTGTACTTAAAAATGGTTCTTTCAGGCACTGGAAGCAGATCTCTGAGACACTGCAGTGTTCTTTTGACCCAACCAGTGCAGAATTCACCCTGGAAAAGATTATGTCTCTTGGCTTCAACAAGTATACTGGCAAAATCTGTGAGATGTCTGGGGCCGCCACCAAAGAACTCTCCATAGAACAGGTCTGCTCTTTTTCACAAATATAGACAGGCCCTCACTGGGCATTTTTGTAGCACCATGAGTGAAGGAGAAGCTGAAGGAGCAGTTGTTTGATGAGATTTAGTCAGCTTGGAAAAACTATTAATCTGAATGAATCTGAAATTAAATTCTCTAAAAAAATGTTTCCTACTCAGAGCTCTAAGAAGGAAACTTACTTTTCGTATTATTGATAAAATCTTTTTTCTTAATATACATATTTGTAAAGAAATTTAGAGTAAATTTAATAGAAGCATGAGTCCAAAAAATGATTGCCAAAAGACAAGTCATACTGTGTAGATTACAAGGTCCATCCATATCCATCAGTCTAAGCAGAGAAGCCCAGACCTCCCTCTCCCCACCCACCTCCTCCATCGTTCCCAAGCCAGCTCAGAGATATGATCTCTCCAGCATGACCTTGGTCTACCCCAAGGTCTCCTCTCAGTAGGACATGCCCGTAACACCTCACCTAGGAGCCGCCCAGGTGGCATACTGGTCAGATGCCCAAACCGCCTCAACTGGCTCCTTTCAATGTGGAAGAGTAGTGGCTCTACAATGAGTCCCTTCTGAATGACTGACCTCCTCACCCTATCTTTAAGGGAGAGCCCAGCCACCCTTCAGAAGAAGCTCATTTCTGACGCTCTTATTTGCAATCTCATTCTTTTGGTCAGCACCCAGAGCTCATGACCATAGGTGAGGGTAGGAACGTAGATCGATCAGTAAATCGACAGCTTCGCTTTCACACTCAGCTCTCTCTTCACCACAACACATCAGTACATCCTCCACACCACTGTAAAGATGGCACCAATCCGTCTATCAATCTCCCGCTCCACTCTCCCCTCACTTGTGCACAGGATCCTGAGATACTTAAACTCCTCCACTCATCCCTGACCCAGAGTGGGCATTCCACCCTTTTCCGGCCGAGACCAACCACCTCATACTTAGAGGTGCTAATTCTCATTGATTCTTTCAATGAGAATCTCTTGTGAGAGATCACAAGACAGGAGAAATGTTGTCATTATGCAAATGTAAAAGTTCTCCATACCCAGTGAATTTAAACACTAGAACTCGAAGATGAATTGTTTCCTGTTATAAATAATCAAGACACATGATTGTATCATCAAGCTTGGTCAATATGAAACGAATGGAAATGTTTCCTCCTCATTTTGCTAGGTCCCAATGTGTTCTTTTTATTAACAATACTTTTCATGTGTGATATTAAAGGGTCTGAAGGGTATTACCAACACATGGCAGGAAATGCTCCTGGACATAGCACCTTACAAAGATGAAGGCCACTACTGCCTGAGGTGAGAAAATGAGCCTTTAAGCCATGGGTGAGTAAAGGGTTCGAGAAGTTAGAACTGTATAGCAGACGGAAATTCCAACAGACTTTAGTATTCATCATACCTGTATGTATTTGCATCACCTGCTCAATGCTGGTATGTGGTGAGTTTTTTATACAATACAAATGATGGTGATTTCTCTGTTACATCTCTGTATACTACAGAGCATATATCAAATAGATTTGAGAATAATAAGCCTTGGTGGAGGAGCCAGAATAAGGAATTGAATGTGTTTGTTGTCAGAGATGTATGAGCAGATGTGTGAGTGTGAATGCTCAGGCCATTCGCTGCATACAGACTGAGTGGGACCTCAGACCCAGTCTAATCAGCAGCCTGAGCCATTGCCACTGATTTGACAGAGCCACTGATCCACAGTGAACATGATGAAAAGAGGCAGAGAGGGAGATAGACAGTGAGACTGTAATTCAGCAGACTCAGTCCACAGCTAATACAGAACAGACCACAACAGCTGTGCAACAGTTGTACTGAAACATCGTTATTTCACTCTCTGACTTTTGATGCAGTAAAATTAGTCTTGGAATCCATTTTAAGTAATAATCAGTAGCCATGTTTACCCTTCCTGTGTCTCCCAGGGGCACAGAGGAGGTTTTCCAGGCACTTGAGGACAACCAAGTTGTTCTGTCCACAATGAAGGCATCTCGGTTTGTCAAAGCCTTTGAACAGGAGGTGGACCACTGGGAGCGTCAGCTGTCCCATGTGCTGGAAGTCATTGAGATGATCCTTAATGTGCAACGGCACTGGATTTATTTGGATGTACAAGAAACCCACTCAGAGCACTTTACGTTTTCAAAATACATTTGGTGTTTTGTTTTTCATCTTATTGTCTGTAAATATTCATCATTTGTCATACACATTTATTATTTTTATGAATTATTGTGTGCATACAAAGGAAAGATGAGGTTTCATATCTTGATAATTTAGTTGAATGTTGTCATTTAAATTTTCATCCACAGCCATCTTATTTTGGCTTTCTCATTTCAGTTTTTTTGCTGTCCCCTTTGATCATTTCATTATCCTCTTTTTAAGCTCTCTCTACTCCTTAGTCTGTCTCTGTAACTACATATTTCAGTGTTTTTCCATTCCCTTAGAACATTTTCCAAGGAAAGGACATCAGGGAGCAGTTGCCTCATGAGTGCAAAGAGTTTGAAGACATTAGTTCTAGTTGGAAAACCATTATGGGCCGCCTCCACAAGGATAAAAATGCCTTGCAGGGAACACACCACCCTGGTATGACATCTTACTGTAAAGAATGTGCTCTTATTAAAATGGCACCACACAGTCATTTCTTTCTTTAGTGTCTTCAGGCCTTAAAAATATTTTTAATTTATATTTATAATAATATTTCATAAGTTCAAAGCCTAAATGTAAGTTTTAAACTTTATTTTGTGATGTTAAAAGATAAGACTTCATGTTGTCACATTGCATTCTGTGGGTTCTGGTACAGTATGATGATCTACTGCTTTTTGGGGAAATGTGTCTCATAATTTTCATCACATGAGATGTAACATCTACAATATCCAAGAGCATATCAAAACACAAGGATTGGAATGTGCTAAGAAACACATCTGTGATGGTTGAATTGACTAAAAGAGACTTCTCAGTCATCTAATTATAAAATTAAAGTGAGTTTTAGAATTTAGATTTAACCCTATAATCAGCCTCTCCTTTGTGTCTTGTAGGCTTGCCAGAGAAGCTGTCAGAGATGAGTGTCAAGCTGGAGGAAATCCTAAAGGCCTTGGACATATACCTGGAGACCAAAAGGCACATCTTCCCAAGGTTCTATTTCCTGTCCAATGATGATGTCCTGGAGATCCTGGGACAGTCACAGAATCCAGAAGCCATACAGCCTCACCTCAAGAAGTGTTTTGACAACATCAAGAGCCTGCATATTGAAAAGGCAGGGACACAGTGACCAGTGCTACACTGTTACTACTAACAAAAGAGTTAATTGAGGGCATTTAGTTAGAATTGGATCAGTAATCATTACACATTTACATGGCTGGTGTTTTTTTATATCTAGATTTTGCTGCAAAGATGCAATTTCATATGCATTTAACTTGTTGGATTAATTGGACATAATTGGAAAGACAGATAATGCAGATTTGTCTTGCCATTTTCCTCAAAGACACTGACAAGACAAATCTGCATAATTTTATAAGATTGTGATTTCTGTTGATACCTTTTTAAAGAATAAAAAACCACACTGTGTGCACTGGAAACACTGAACTTTGTCCTAAGTGACTGGTATTTCTTAAAAATATGTGCTTTATAGATGGGCCGTAAACCAGAAGCTACCGGGATGTTCTCTGCTGATGGGGAATTTATTCCTTTCATTCTTCCAGTGCGACTGGACAGACCTGTGGAGGTACAGCACTGAGGATGATTATAATTATAATCTGAAAGGGATATTGATGTGATAAATCTGACAATGAATACAGTGAAAAAGATCATGATAGAGAATGTGAACACCATTTTATTTTGTGTGCATGCAGGATTGGCTGTGTGAGATCGAGAAGACCATGCGCCATACACTGAAGGACTCCCTAAAGGACTGCCTTATAGATTTGAAGAGGATAAAAGGACCAAGAGACAAATGGGTCAAAACTTGGCCAGGACAGGTATATCTGTTTTTTCCTTCATAAATTGCCAGTCCTGCTTTTTTATCTTGACTTATCTGATATTCTGATTTACTGACTGACACTGATAGTTGAAGTAATACCTTTCTTTACACAACTTATATATTGTTTGTATGAAATTTATAGCACTGTCTCTTTACTTTATAAAGTTAATAAGGCATTGTACTTTCAACTTGTATAATTTAAATGTCTGTTCTTCCTGTTTCAGACCCTAATCACAGCCAGTCAGATCCAGTGGACCTCTGACGTCACAAGAGCTATCCTTATCAGCAAGGAGAGAGCTGACAAGGCCTCCCTTAAGTCCATGAAGAAGAAACAGGTTTAACTGACTTTATGTCACTTTACCAAACTTTCCTGAAGGTGTATAAATATCATATTCATTTTTGTAGGTGTCATTATACCATTTTACCTCCACAAAAACATTTAGGTATTCAGATCAGTGCTGGTATAGAGTAGTTTTTGTGCATAGCTCACATATCAACATTAAAAATGACCAGGCTTCCAATAAAATTGTTGAACATTTGCTGCAATTGTCTCTCTCAGGTCTCCATGCTTCAGAGCTATTCAGAGATCATTCGGGACAACCTGCCCAAAGTCCTGCGTTTGAAGATCGTAGCACTGGTCACAGTAGAGGTTCATGCTCGGGATGTCATTGACAAGCTAGCCAAGGCAGGCTGCAGTGATGTCAAAGCCTTTGAGTGGCTCTGCCAGCTGCGGCTGTACTGGGAGAAGGACAAGGTAAGCTGACTGCAATACACGGATAGAACAGGTGAGTACTGAAAATTTGCTTTTATGAGTGAATTGTGACAGTTAAAGGCACTTTTCTGCAGGACATGTTTTCTCTCGCATTTTGACGTCAGTTTAGTAAAGATATGGTCAGTTTGGCACTGTGCTTTTTCTAATTAAAAAACAGTACTCACTCTGAGATAGCCTGCTGTGCTTGGTATGTATCTTGAATAGACAAAGTTGAAAATACTAAGCTAATCACTTTGGTTTGCTACATCAGCACATCATTTATTCAGTCATATCACAACTTATTCTTCACAGCAATTCTGAATGTAATATCCTACATTTTTGGATTACATAATGTATTATATGACACATTTTTTATTTATAGCTATGGTGAGTGATAAATGAATCAACATGGTCAAAGCTCTGAAAAGTCATTAGCTATGCAATAGTTAATTGTCATTAATTGGTCTTTAAAGGTTGTATCAGTACAAGTATTTATTACTCAGACTGATGCTGTTTAGTAACTAGATTAGTGGCCACTGTTTTCTGTCAGACTGGGGTGTTCACCTCTGCTCAGCTGCTCTGATTGCTGTTGACTTTGTTCAGGTCCACCAGCTCTTTTGCAATTTGTTCATGTTATCAGTCACTTCTGCTTATCCATGTAATGGCAGCAGTTCAACTTTGCAAAACTGGCCTGGAATTAGAAGAAACTAAGAAAAAATCATTTTGGTTTTGTTTTTACTCCCGCAGGACGCACTTGATTGCATAATTCGTCAGACCAATACGGAGTTCAAATATGGCTACGAGTACCTGGGCAACTCGGGACGGCTCGTCATCACTCCACTCACTGACAGGTGACAGTTATTTACACAATTAATGCACCATTTACCAAATACAGTCTATCACTTAATGGTCATCAAGATACTGTATATGTCAATCTACATGTAAAAATGCTATTTTTGATTTTTAACACATCTGTTCTAAGGACTGATTTGCACAGTGATTAGTATTTTGTTTAATTAAACAGTAAATAATAACAGAGCAGATGGATGCTGCCATAAGCATATTAGCCTATTCTCTCGATTACAAATTGGCTTGTATGTATTTGCACATAAAAAGATTAGTGAAAGTTCTGCAAATACTTGTTTCAGTAAGGAGATTACTAATTGTAGGATCGATTAGTTCCAGAATATAATTATTTTTACCTAGAGAAACCTACTGTAGCAGGCACGGCCACAAAGGTGGTTTTGAATACAGACAGTTTTGTCAACACAAGAGCATTACAACTGTGAATGATACAGTCACAAAACTTTACAGATGAGAAGTAGGGTTGGACCCAAATATTCAGCTATTCAGATATTTGTTTGTTGTTAGGTATTCTGTTTTCAATATTTGAATTTGGCTCATAATTTTTGCAAAAATATGGAAAATATATACCATTTCAACTTGGATGCGTTGGACATGATAATCAGTGTTCACAACACAGTTCCCTGACCTTGTTACATTGGCCTAAGATTTAGTGAGCTTTCAAATCACTTCAGTAACTTTTTCAAAAAGTTGCTTCGTGTCAGGTCTATGGTATGCTGGGGTTGTGCTCTTCCACCATAGACACACCTCTCTCCATCTGATCTTTTCAATGACTGACAGAGAGATGTGCATTAACAGTGTTTTTGTTGTGGTTTTGGTACCCAGATAGACACTGTGTGAAATAAAAAAAATCCAGAAAAACGTTCTTTCTGTCAAGTTTGTCTCTGAGTGCTAATCTTGCATGTAAATATAACCAAAATCACAGCATAGCTGTTGTCTTTAACTTGTGTCTGTGGTGAATTTGTCAGATGACGTTGCAGTTATAAAATCAGACACGTGTCTTTATCGAGTCCTATTCAGCATGACCCATGGCCCCTTCCCACATTATGCAAGACAGTCACAAAACTTTACAGGTGTTTAACTCAGAAGAAAATGAAAGCTAAATTGAAGATGGGTGTGGTTTGAAAGAAAGAGGAAGGCCAAGGGGCCTGTTGCCCCTGTACCACATTCTTCTTTAATATTTATGTATTTTTAGCTCTTCACATGATTTATCTTTATCTGTAAGAGACATATATTTGTCAGCTAGCTACACTAGCCTAGCTGGTATAGTTTTTAACTTTTGACTCTGTCTGAATATGTGTGTGTTTGTGTCATAATGGCACATTGTAGAACATTGCACACACATATTAAGTTAGATAACAGCAAGTTCCATTTTGCATCTTGTGTGGGTAACAAAAAATATTACTACCAAGTTACACAATGAACCAGTTCCAGTATTTATATTTGTATCTGTACTGTGACATTTTTACACTGATTCTCTTTGGAGTACATGTAAATGTTTGACTTGTTCAGGTGTTACATGACACTGACCACAGCACTCCATCTCCACCGCGGGGGCTCTCCTAAAGGCCCAGCTGGTACTGGGAAGACAGAGACAGTAAAGGACTTAGGAAAAGCTCTAGGCATGTACGTCATTGTAGTCAACTGCTCTGAAGGATTGGACTACAAGTCCATGGGACGCATGTACTCTGGCCTGGCACAGGTAAGGAAGAGTGGGGATAACGATATGAGATGATGATAATAACTGTAATTAAAGCCATATATATTGATATAAAGTGTCATATCATTGCTGCAAAATTCAGTTGTAACATTTTGGGGTTTAGTAAGTTATAGGTTGCTTTTTCTTATAGGTTGACCGTATGCAGGCAGAATGATTTGCATGTCAGCTAGGGAAAAAAACATAATTTACAAAAGAGTCTTTGTGAGGCTGAATTTTTTCACTTCTCCCTGTTTAAAATCATTTTCAGATTTGTGTGTATTTCATTGTGTCCACCTCAAATAGACAGGAGCGTGGGGATGCTTTGATGAGTTCAACCGTATTAACATTGAAGTGCTGTCGGTGGTGGCCCAGCAGATCCTTTCCATTCTGTCTGCTCTCTCAACTGGACAGTCCAGGTTCCATTTTGAGGGACAGCACATCAGTCTGGTCAGGTCATGTGGCATCTTTATCACCATGAATCCCGGTAGGTCAATAAAATTGTGCAAATGTCGCCATATGATGGAGATTAACGTGTGGAACAAGAATAGACAGAAGAGAAGGGAACTATGCTGCAGAAATAGCTGAAAACAGTTTTCAGTTAGATTTGTTTTCTGTCATGAAAACCTGTCATTTCCAAATCTAATCTATTTTCTCCATTTGTGTTTTTCCCAAGGTTATGCTGGTCGTACTGAGCTTCCTGATAACCTTAAGTCCATGTTCAGACCTATATCAATGGTGGTGCCAGACTCAACCCAAATCGCTGAAATCCTGCTCTTTGGTGAGGGCTTCAACAACTGCAAGGTACTAACACTGGATGGAAACTGTCTAGCAGTAGTGTTCTCTGAAGATTATAACAGAAGAGGTAAAAGAAGGCATTAATGCTATAAGCAAGGTTAGTCTAAGTGATATTATTAGGGTTTAAGACTTTAGTGTGTTTTTAGTTAAAGACTTTAGATTTGTTCTTCTACAGGTTATAGATATTAGACAAACACAAATATGTTGCTTTGGTTATTTAGTGCAACAAAACCCTGATATGTTATGCATGAATTATACTACAAGTAAGTGTTTGAATAGTAATGTTGTAGACTTGGTTGCTGCTTGAAAGCCAGTGACTAAAGAGTTGGAGTTTATGTAGGAACATAAAGAGAGTGCATTACTCTAAGTAACTGTCACTATTAATTGAGATTTGTGAGGGGGGCATGTCCTTGAGGAGGTCACAGACACTAATGGAAATAGTTATCATCCATCCATTTTCTTCCACTTATCCAATTCAGAGTCGCAAGGGGCCTGGAGCCTATCCCAGCTGTAATAGGGTGAAAGGGGGGTTACACACCGGACAGGTCACCAGCCTATCACAGGGCTAACACAGAGACAGACAACCATTCATGCTCACATTCACACCTGTGGCCAATTTAGAATCTCCAGTTAACCTAACCCCATGCATGTCTTTGGACTGTGGAAGGAAGCCAGAGTACCCAGAGAGAACCCACACAGACATGGGGAGAACATGCAAACTCCACACAGAAAGGCCCCAGCCAGTTGGTGGATTCAAACCCAAGACCTTCTTGCTGTGAGGCAACAGTGCTAACCACTGCACCATCATGCTGCCCAGTTATCATAGGGATTGTTTTGTTCACTAGAAAGCAGTTCCAGTTTTAAATTATTGTTACTGTTTATACCTTACCTTTCCACTGATCCAATTAAAGTATTTACAGTAACATATAGGCAAACTGTAATTATCATGTTTTTATTTTGAATGACCATTGCCTTATTCTTTAAGTGATTAGACTATTTGCGGTGATGCTCCTGCTGCAGATATTAAAGCAAATAAATTATAATTATATTATAAGCAAAATTATATTATAATTATATTATAAGCAAAACTGAAAATGCTGTAAGAGTCCTCTTGATAAACCAAATAAAAATATGATTCTCCAAAGGAAGTCATATTTGGATTTTTCTTGCTTTTTATGTTGCCACACCTAACTTCAACCACAGTTGTCTAACTTCTCAGCACCAAGGATTTGTCTACATACCTCAAGTATCAAATTAAATGCTGTCTGTGCAGTGCTTTTACCCTTTACACAGTTCTGAATACACACAATAATTTCTAAAGTGTATCTTGTTAAATTATCACAACCTTAATGAAGAGCTAAGCCAATCAGCAGATGAGGTTTTTTTTTTGTTTTTTTTATAAGATGAGTCCGTTTTTTGAGATGAATCAAGCCGATTCATTAAATTAGAAATACCCTTTATGAATATTCATACCAACATTAGTAATGTCTTGCTTTTGTTTATCAAGTTCGTCACATTCTATTATTGTACAAAAACACAGGTAGAGCACGAGTCGGTGGAGGAGAAGTAGAAATCCACAAGTGCAAAATGACGCCTCACATTTTTTGGTGTAGCTATGTTAGTATGTAAGAGTGTGTTTTCATTTTGGACCAATGAGTGTGTCCTCCTGAGGTTGAGCTTGTGAAGCAATTCTTTGGTATGACTTTGCTGCTGACCTCTGTCTCCTCTGGTAAAAGATGAGAGCCCTCTTACTGACCTTGTGTGAGCATTGGAGGGAGTGTTTGACATTGGCTGCAGCTGTCCGTGTCAGAGAGAATAATCCTGGTCTTAGTGTGCAGGTGTGCTACAGATTGATGAGAGGAGGTGAAGATTGGTATGTGCGCTTCCCAGCCAGCATGTGTTTAAAGATAATGTTGTCTTGCATTGTAAAACGAACACCTGTTTTGCTTCCTGATAATTTCAGGAAAATATGAGACTTCTCTTTACACACACGCACACATTGCTCCTATACATTTTCTAGGCTGAATTTTTCTTTTGCATTGCTGAATCCTGTTGGGAGCTGCAACTAACCAAAGTTCTTCCTTCAAGGCAGACAATTAAGAATATTGATCAAGCAGCAGTGGAACAAAAACACATTGGGACTGAAATCACACAGCTCAGTGTTACTAAATTTGGAAGAGAATATGGTCGTGTTCTGTGTATGTGCAAGATGGTTAAGCTGGATAGGCATATATACATAAAAGACACCAGCTTGGGTAGGACTTAGATTCCTATTTTTAAAAATGTATTCAGTGAATGCTTAATAACTATAATAATAAGTATGTAAGTGAATCATTAGTGAAGCTTAAAGATTAGGAACAGTACACACAGACAAAGCAACAGCTTTGGGACAACTTGAATGGAAATTCACACATTTTATTAACCTTGTTAAGCTGCAGCATGAAGATTGCATGGATGCTTATTAATGCCTCTTTCTACAGACGAAGCTGCCAGTATGGTTAAACAGCTGTACTAACTTTTGTGAATTGTCTCATTTCTGTTACACTGCAGTTTTATTCCTATGTATCATTTCCTCCTTTCTTTCTTCCTTTTCTGTCTCTGTCTTTATGCTAATTTAGCTCTGACTTTCTCCTTATAGGTCCTAGCTAAGAAAGTGTTCACTCTGTACTCTCTGGCGGTGCAGCAGCTGTCCAAACAGGACCACTATGATTTTGGCCTTCGTGCTCTCACTTCACTGCTTCGCTATGCTGGAAAGAAGCGACGCTCTTGCCCCAATGTTGCTGATGAAGAAGTATGTTCTTCTCTCTCTGTGTCCCATACACACACACACAGAAACACACACACGCATACATATAAAAATGGTTTAAAGACTGCTAAAAGACACATACACATAACAGAAACTAATTGATGTTCACATCTTCTGAGATAGTTATTAAAATATTGCATAAAGAAAACAACCCAAAATACTGGAACACAGTAGTATCACGCAGCCTTTTTAAAGGATAGTTTCAGAATTTCTCAAGTTTGTCCCAAAACACTGAAGCGGGATTGTTTTTTGTGTTCATATGAGGACATAACTATCAGTGTTTGCTATGACTCCGTAAACTGGAAAGCTAACCCAAGCTGTGTGGTCATCTCTCTGTGCCATCCTGACTATCTAAAATATCAAATCATAAAAGAGAGAACCAGCAAATATGCATTTAACTGATTAACAGTCCATCCCTGTCAAATGAATCAAGCTCTAAGAAATAAGCTAAATTAAGGAAAATCATGATTGACTCTCTTCTTGTGCACTTTATTCCCGAAAGTATTCGCTCGTCTGCCTTCACACGCATATGAACTTGAGTGACGTCCCATTCTTAATCCATAGGGTTTAATATGATGTCGCCCCACCCTTTGCTGCTATAACAGCTTCAACTCTTCTAGGAAGGCTTTCCACAAGGTGTGTTTATGGGAATTTCTGACCATTCTTCCAGAAGCGCATTTGTGAGGTCAGACACTGATGTTGGACGAGAAGGCCTGGCTCGCAGTCTCCGCTCTAATTCATCCCAAAGGTGTTCTATCGGGTTGAGGTCAGGACTCTGTGCAGGCCAGTCAAGTTCTTCCACACCAGACTCGTTCATCCATGTCTTTATGGACCTTGCTTTGTGCAGTGGTGCGCAGTCATGTTGGAACGTGAAGGGGCCATCCCCAAACTGTTCCCACAAAGTTGGGAGCATGAAATTGTCCAAAATGTCTTGGTATGCTGAAGCATTAAGAGTTCCTTTCACTGGAACTAAGGGGCCGAGCCCAACTCCTGAAAAACAACCCCACACCACAATCCCCCCTCCACCAAACTTTACACTTGGCACAATGCAGTCAGACAAGTACCGTT
>VUQI01028160.1:0-25383 GCA_015106735.1 Paratilapia polleni
CTCCCTGAGCCTGGTTCTGCCGGAGGTTTCTTCCTGTTAAAAGGGAGTTTTTCCTTCCCACTGTTGCCAAGTGCTTGCTCATAGGGGGTCGTCTGATTGTTGGGGTTTCCTGTCTTTTCTGTCTAATATTGTAGGGTCTTTACCCTAAAATATAAAGCGCCTTGAGGCGACTGTTGTTGTGATTTGGCGCTGTACAAATAAAATTGAATTGAATTGAATTGAATTGAATTGAATTGAAATTAATGGGATTAAGCTGACCAATGAACAGCTTGCATGAATGTGTGCCAGATGTCAGCCTATAATATCCAACATGGTCACTAATCTCAAATAATGTCCATAAAAGTTTAAAACTCTTCAAATTCAGAGCAAAAAAATGATGGTTCTAAATCAAACACTATTCAGCACATCAAAACATTGCATTATCGACCACATTCCAATTATACTATGCACAAAACAGAAACAGAAATACTAGGTCTTTACTAAAATATCCAACATGAATTAATGAATGGAATAAATCACAAAGCAAGTATTATTCAGTTTATACACTCACAACCATAAAATGGATTACATACTTAAGACTTAAAGATAAAACAGCAAAAAGACCTATAGCATTAATTAGTGCATAATGTCAACAACGGATAAAAATCATATATATATTATTTTAAATGTATATTAAAATTTTAATATATTTAAATGTATAAATGTATATATTAAATGACTTCAAAAACCATCAACTGCATCATCATATGAATCCTAATGAACCACTCATTATTCAATTTTACATCCTTGGCCTTTTTTAGTGGAACATTTGAAACAAAAAGAAACTATAACATTACTCTGAGTGAAAGTTCATCACTCAATTCCCAAGTCGACAACGTTTGCAATGTAAAGGAAATATACAGGTAGCCTCTCACAGTCCCAAGTCCCGAGGAGTCTATGTACCAAAGCCTCCTCAGGCTGGTTTGGTTAAGAAATCTGACCAAAGTGAAAGACTAAAACTAAAACACAATGTTATCTCATTTTTTAAAATTTCAGTTAAAGAAAATATTTTTTCATACCAAGTTTTCATTTTTAGTTATGCTTAGTTAACCATAATAACTTTAGTGGATGGTACCTTCCCGCTAATACAGCACAACCACAAACAAACAAATAAAGAAGAAAGTCCCTTCTATATGTCTCTTCTTCCCATCAGAGTACAGCTATTCATGCCTTGTACTGCTAGTCCTTTACGTGTATTTCATGTTTAAAGTTAGCATTGAAGTTGGCAAACTTTGTTTTTCACTGCAAATATTGGGCCATGGTGATGGCTGTACAAACAATACACGGCTTTGCAAAATCTCAGTCGTGGCTTAGTGAGTGAGCAATGCCTGTTGGACAAACTGTTTGCGATCTTCAACATGTATCATATGGAGTGTCCTGATAGGAAATTTGAGACTGCAGTGCCTCAGGAGGGTCTGAATTACCTTTTCTTTTTAAAACAAAAATTGCTTATTTCACTGTCATCAAAGGTGCAAGTGAGACGGTTTAGATGCAGGTAGATGACTTCCTGCACTGAATTATCCACATCCAACCTTGTTGTGATGACAAGAACCTCATGTTAGCTCTCCACTTAAGTCACCAATCTCACACACACTTCAAATTTACATGATATACAATGGTAATTTTAAAAGAGAATATTTGTTATCAAGAATCCAGTCCAGTCACTCGTTTAGCATATCTAACGTCTAACCAGGGGATCAATTACAGTTTTTTTTTACAGGCATTCATTGGTAATGCTTTATGTTTTTACTGACTTTTGGCAATTGTTAGCATGCTGGTGTTAGCATTCAGCTCGAAATGCTGCGGTTTTCAAGTACAACCTCATACAGCTGCTAGCATGGTGATAAAACTCTGGGAGCCAAATTTTAAATATCTACTTATTCTACTTTCAACCACTGTTGTTGCTGATGAAAATGTGAAATGCAGCTTTTAGTTCTCCTTACACCCTAAGAAAGAATCACCAGAACAGCCGATGTGAAGGTTTTCATGATCTGAAAATTGGCAGAATCACTGAGAGGAGAGAAAATACCTCCTGACGTTCCTTTATATGAAAATGTCACAGATGATTTGAGGATAAGAGGAAAATGTGGTTGAATGCAAAACGATTCAGTTCAGCTCTTTTTTTCAAATCGGTGTTAATGTCATTTGGTACAAGAAAGAATAGAAATGCATAAAGTAGACCAGCTGAAAACAGATAATATGTCTGTGATTATTATGTGTAATATAATTTTTGAGTTCTTCTTCCTCTGACTCACAGATGGTCTAGGCTTTCAAATACCACACTGATTACATTATTGATATATAAGTGGAATAATTTCAGAGCTTCTATTTAATGTATGAAATTACTTATTTCATTCAAACTCTTCTGCATCTCAACAGTCAATAATCCTCCATTATTTTTTCAATGCTGTCTCAGTTCTATTTACAGCATGGTATCTGAAGCTGACGGTGATTTACATTAGAGTCTTTTCATGGAACACGCGTGACTGATTGTAGAAAGAAAGCATAGTACTGCAAACTCGGGGGATGCACTGAAGATCCCGGTGGATGGTGGAGTCACTGAGATCCTCCTATTAATAGAGCTCTCGAATAGCTAATTTGCACTGAAACAGAGGGGAATTAGAAACTTAACATCACCTCTCAAATGAATGAAGTACTGATATAACAAATATGTTAGAGGATTCATTTTATGCTCATTTACAAGTTCATGGTTTTATTTTGGGGGTCTACCAGAATAGGGTTGCACATTTTAATATTTAAAAAAATGTCCTTTTTCTCATACTGTACATTTAGCTCCTGTCTCGATCTTGCCTGATCCTGCCCTGATTGGTCAGCTAGCTCTGTGGAAACAAGGCATTGGTTACCTACCATAACTCCATGAGTAGAGCTGTCAGTCACTAACAAAATCCCGGAGCTTAGCATCACACATTAGGTAGGGGTGAATGCAGGGTGGCTCAGGGACCACGGGCCTGTATCTCTGTGGCATTCATTGCCATTCACTCACACACATTTGATGAAATGATGTACGCTAATGTAAAACAAGGAAAGTACTTTCATGTAAAGATTTTGTAACTAATACTACAGTGAACTTGATTTTGATCAGCCTTGGTGCTACAGGGATCTTAGCTATTTATTGCATCTCCTGAGCACCACTGTGCAACTACAGGAGTATTGCCATATGTAGCATTTACATGTTAACCGAACATAAACACTAAGCAGAGCGCTCTAAAGAGCGCATCAGCCTCTGTCATGGTGGCTCATTGCTAGCTAAACATATCACTGTCCTCAGCTGTAAAAACGCACCGCATTGTATGACTATCACGTGCCAAAAAACATCACTGTAATAGTAATGCTGCAGCTAACTTCACAACTTGAGGAAAAACTATTAACAGTCTGATGAGTCTTTGCCTTCTCTTCACCATCTTCTTTTTTAGAGAGAGGAGCTAACATGCTGCTGCAGTTTTAAATCTTTGCATTACTAGCTGGTGATTGTTTGTCTATCGTTAACCAACACAAAACCTAACTTTTAAATCACTGCGTGCTTTGGGGGGAAGCAAAATATCAGTAATTTAAATATGCAAAATAATGTATGGAAATGTTTCAAATGCATTTTGTTACATTTTGCTTGTTTGTGTTTTGTGGACTACCATGCATTAGTGTTTTCACGCACAGATAAAAAAGTAGACTACTTTCCAACCTCCAGAACTTGTACAAATACTGTAGTACATGGGTTTCTGTCCTGTCAATTAATAGAGAAAAATTATATCCAACATTAATTTGCAGATATTGGTCCCAGTTTCTGTGTTGTACTTTAAAAGATGCTCTAAGCCACCTCAGTAAGGTCAAGACCCAGAAGTTCCCTTTGAACAAGAACTTTGCAGCAGGGGGGGGAAACTCCCTTTTAACGGGAATAAACTTCCAGCAGAGTCAGCCTCAGGGAGGGTAGCCATCTGCCTCGACTGGTTGTGGTGAGGGGAGAGTGAAGAGAGGAACGACGAGCACAGAGAAACAACAAATTAAAAGCTTGAGGTTTTAATTTTAAACTTCACCCAACAGACATCTGTGACCTCTTTCTTATTCCAACTTTTGTTCTTGCATTGATGCACAAGTGGGTTGCCTGTCTCTATAAAGGGACTGCCCCACATATAATGGAGAAGGCAGTATAGTAAATCTCCCTGACTCAAAGAGGTTTTCCAGATCAGGTCTGGATGCCATCCAACAGGATGTCTTCAAGCCAGACGGCTGAATGTCTGGCAGCAGTTTCAGTCAACTTGTTTACCTCATCCAACCTTCAAGCTTCTATAGACTTTCTTTACTGCATTAAAAAACTATTAACAAAGTTTTCCATCTTCTCTTACAGGACAAAGGACTCTCTACCACAGGAGTGATGTCCTAGAGACTGTAGTGCTCGTCAACCCTTCCGACGACACTGTTTTATCAGAGGTACGGTCAGCATATTCTGAATTACCGTCCTCTGCTGGTTTACATTTACTGATAATAAAAACAAGATGCTTACAGTGAGTTCAGCTCTATTTAACAGCCATGCTGTCTCTATCTAGATTTGAGTCCTCACCTTTTGGGCCTTTTGTCACACACAAACACTTTTCAGGCACTGAAAATGGCTTTTTGGAAAACGCCTTTGAGGGTAATCATTTTAAGTGTTGCTGTGTATTCAGGGTAGAAACTGAAACTTTTCACTCCTAGTTTAGGTCTTATCAGTCACTTTGGTATGTCATTTGGCTGCCCCCTTGTTGTTTTTTTTGGAGCCAGAAGTTACCATATTTGGACGAGAAGGTGGAGTCCTAAGCTATCAGCTAATGTGAGCAAGCTTAGTCAGCAATCTGCATCTACTGTATAAACTGTATGGATGCAACACACAGACACACATAATTGGTATTAGTGTTAAGCAAAAGACTAATAAAATACTAGAATTTGACTCACCAAAACTGAAACACAGATTTCTTAGAAGGTCTGTACCACACAGCAAGACATATTATTTGTTTCATAATTCCATTAAAAATGCTCCAAAGGTCACCAAAAGCACAAAAACAGCAGAGAGGTCCAGTTCAGTGACTCCACTGAGAGGTTACACTTAGGAGACACCGATCAGCTACAGCTGTCCGTGTGGGGACACATGTCAATGAAAGTGGCCATGCTTCTAACTCCAAAATTTCAACCCTGCCAGCTTTTTATTGCTATAAAGTTGGGCATTTTAACATGGGAGTCTATGGGAACTGGCTCTCTGTTTGAACTGCAGTTTTTGGCACATCCACATTGGCTTTATTTTGAGCTTCAGAGGTTGTCACAACTACGCAACCCCCCTTTCCATTTATGTCACCGTGTGTGTGCCCTTTGTACACATATCGTCATGTGAAATGTGTTTTCAGTCATGTTTGTATGGACAGATACTAACAACTGTGTTAGCACAGTTTCATGCTTTGGACAGAGATTGTTTTCATCTTAAAACACCATTTTAAAAGGACAAATTAATAGCGTGGACCTGGCTTCAAATGTTAAGCCACACTACATATTTACCAAAATGAGGTCTAAAATTGGCAAGGCTATGATTGTATTAGAGTTACCAGGTGAAAGAATAAGTACAAAAAAAGTCTGGGGCAAAGCAAGAGTCTAGTGGTTAGGGCACAAGTGCACCCAGTTCAAATTTTTGCTGGACCTTTACTGCATATCATTTTCCTCCCATTCTTCTCTCACATTTACTGTCATCTCTGTATTTATTGATTGTACACCAACTCTGAGTTGTTTCCAGTGAATTTTGTTAGACAAAAAATATAGGTTTGATTTCAGTTGCCTGTATAAAGTATTCAACATCATCTTTTTGTCCCTTACAGAAGGAGGGACAGGTGAAAATTTTCAGGCCATTAATGCTAAATCTTATTAACCTTGACACAGTTTAGGTGCATCTTTCTTTATCACCGATGCAGGTATTTCTCTTTCTATCTTGGCAATGTTGGCTCCCCTTTAACTGTCCTCTGTCCCCCTCTCTCCTTTTTTTCCACTGTGTGTGTCCCAGATCCAGTCTTTAGTCACAGACTCGGCAGGACACAAGCTTCTGATCTTGAGTGGGCAGAGCTCAGATCACGGTACCCTCCTCCTTCAAACTGGGGTTTTCACCTACCAGACCTTTTCACGTGTCTTTACTGATCCTGGGGTAAGTCACCTACTGTCACCTGGTCATAATGAACAACATTTACACTTCGCTTTCACAAGTACATGTGTGTTGTTAAAAACTGTTTAATATGCAAGGATGGATACAAATTTTAATCAGTCCTAAAATTACTATAAACATACACAAAGAACAGAAATATGTGCTGTACATTTCACAAAAGATGGAATTGAAAATATTCAGGTCCCAACTTTCTGAACTTTAAGTTATATGAAGGATCAAAACTGCCAGAATTAAATAAAATAAATAAGTTACACACGTAATAAATTAAATCCACCAAAAATAAACGTAGTCATCAATTAATTTATATTAAAAAATCAGTTTTAATTTGCTTGTGTATTTATTTACCTTTATATTATTTAATGTAACCTTTAATTTTAGCGTATCAATTTTATAATGTATTTGTTCATGTATTATTTAACCTTGGCTTTTTTCTCTTTTTAGTTTTCCAAATGTTCATTCATTTCTTTTTGAACTCTTCTGCTCCATTATGCAAATGAGGGCTGGTCATTCAAAGTGTGTCATGGCATCACCTTTGCAACTATTTGCTGATCGATGCTCACAGCAGAAATGGTTCTCTTTAGTCAGGAGATTGCTAAAGAGCTGAGGTGCTTACCTAATCTTGCTGAAAATAGTCCTGTCAGTCACGACTGTTTACTTTTTCATGCGGATGCTCTCACTTATCATCTGTTTCAATTAGCGGCATACATGGACACACAGGTTGACCCCTTGTGTTTTCAACAATTTTGAGCAGGTCATCATCTAAATATGTCTACACCACACAAATAATACAAAAGCAGATCAAAATGGAAATTAATAATTGCATAGTTTTATTTAGTTGTATTTTCCATATTATTTATTTAGGATTTTAGCAGTTTTGGTCTTTTGTATAGTTGCATTTATAATTTTTGTAAATCCTTCCCTTGAGAAAAAGGTTGTGTATTTTTATGCATACCATCCCTGACTCACACATGTCCGGGTGTGTCTTTCCTGCAGGTCAGTGAATTGCTGGGCACAGCAGCCCCCAAGCAGCAGGCTACACTTACTGTGTCCTGCCGCGGGGAGGTGGGCTGGAGCTCCCTGGGACAGCAGCAGACCCTGCGGGAGTTCTTCGAATACAAACTAAACCCTGAACCTGTTCTCCCCAAGATGGAGGGCGTCACAGAGTTCACAGAGTACATCTCTGAAACCGTTGACGTCCCTTCACCTTTTGACCTCCTGGAGCCTCCCACTTCTGGAGGCTTCCTGAAACTGTCCAAGCCGTGTTGCTACATATTCCCAGGTGGACGAGGAGACTCTGCTCTCTTTGCTGTGAATGGCTTCAACATCTTAGTGGATGGAGGCTCAGATCGAAAGTCCTGCTTCTGGAAGCTGGTCCGTCACTTGGACCGTATCGACTCAATTCTGCTCACACACATCGGCGCTGACAATCTCCCAGGGATCAATGGGCTTCTTCAAAGGAAGATAGCAGAACAGGAAGAGGAGCAGTCACAAGGCTCCACCAACTACAGCGACTGGATGAAGAACCTGATTTCTCCTGAATTAGGTGTTGTGTTCTTCAATGTGCCAGAGAAGCTTCGTATGCCAGAATCTAATCTTAAAGTGAAACGCAGCATTGAAGAGGCCTCACTTACTTTACAGTACCTTAACAAGCTAGGAATCAAGCCGGAGCCTCTCTTTCGAGTGGTCAGCAACACTATTGAGCCCATTACACTTTTCCACAAGATGGGAGTGGGCAGGTTAGACATGTATATTCTCAACCCTGTCAAAGACAGTAAAGAGATGCAATTTTTAATGCAGAAGTGGGCTGGCAACAGCAAGGCCAAAACTGGCATTGTGCTGCCCAACGGGAAAGAAGGAGAAATATCTGTGCCGTACCTGACATCAGTCACAGCCTTAGTCGTCTGGCTCCCTGCCAACCCTGCAGAAAAGATCGTCAGAGTGCTGTTCCCTGGGAATGCACCACAAAACAAGATCCTAGAGGGCCTAGAAAAATTAAAGCACCTTGACTTCTTGCGCTATCCTGTAGCCACACAAAAGGACATTGCTTCAGGAGCTCCTCCCTCTGTTATAAAACAAACCAAGTTAAAACAAAGAACAGATAGCAAAGAGAGTCTCAAATCCTCTCCCAAGACCACTGCAAAAGCCCCAAAGAAAGAAACAGAAGGACAGGATGATGTGTCAGCTACCACAGAGGCAAAGAGTGACTCTGTGAAGGAAAACATATCAGAGAAAAAAGAGGAGAAAAAGCCTACCAAGACTATAAAATCTAAAACTGAAGTGCCAGAGAAGAAAAAACTCATGAAAGAAAAATCATTAAAAAAACATTCCAAGGAAAGAGTGTCAAAAATGGATGAGAAAAAGGACAAGGAAAAGAAAGAGATCAAGAAAGTCAAGAAGGATGACTCTGCCAAAAAAGACGACAAGAAAGACACAAAGTTCAAGGAGGACAAGAAGAAGGACATATCCAAACCTGAGCTGAGAAAAATTACTAAGCCTGACCTGAAACCACTTACACCAGAGGTAAGGAAGACATTACATAAAGCTAAAGTGTCAAGTAAAGCCAAAACTGGGAAAAGCAAAACAGCAAAGGCTGAACCTGCTGAACCCAAAGCAGAGGAGCCCAAACCTGAAGTTATTCAGCCTGAACCGATAGAAAATGGAGCTGTTGAGGGAACATCCGTTCCCTCCACACCTGAAGACCTCACCAAGGATTTTGAAGAACTGAAAAAGACTGAAGTTAAAGCTGTTTCAGCAGAGCCAGAAGACAGTAATAAGGTTTCTTTGGAGCTGCAAGAAGAAAAAGAAGAGAAGAGCAAAGAACAAGAAGATGTGTCTGAAATCCCACCTGGAACAAAGTCCCCTGAAAAGGAGGCACCAGCCACAGAAGTAACAGCCGAATCTAAAGACAAAGACAAGGAGTTGACTCAGGAGAGAGAAATGGAAGAGGCTCAAAAGTTTGAAGATGAGGGAGCTGAAACTCAGGATGAGGATGAGGAAGAAGAGGAAGAGGCTCCAGCTGCTGGAAAGAAAGTGCAGGAGGAGGAGGAAGAAGACATGGGAATAGGTGAAGAAGAAGATGAATCAAAATGGAAGGAGGCAAAAGATGATGCGCTTGATAGAAAACATGAGATAGAGGAAATGGAGAAGGTTGTGACAAAAGAGGAGCTACAAATGACTCCATCCAGGGATGAGAAAGAGGAAGAAGTAGAGGAGGAGGAGGCAGTGGAGAAAGCCGAACTGGAGGAGGTAGAAGATTTAGATGTAATAGCTGATGAAGAAATCAAACCTGAACATTTGGTTGAAAGTAAAACCACTGAAATTCTGACTGGAGCCAAAGTCGAAGAAGATGAAGAGGAGGAAGGCTACCTATCACATGTTGGAGGGGCCACTGCTCCCATAACCTCAGTAGCTCAAGGTGCTGCTGCAGCTGAACCCATGTCCTACATCCAAGATGAAACTATTCCCGGCTACTCTGAGACGGAACAGACCATCTCTGATGAGGAGATTCATGAGGAGGCAGAGGAGAGAATACCACACCTTCAGTACGATGTTGGTGCCTACGACATCTCTGTTCCAGATCAGACGAGCTCATTTGTAAACATCCACGGCATGAGGGAGATGCAAGCTGCAGCCATGACAGAGAAAGGTTTTATTCCAGGTGTGCAAGAACAAGTATCTGTGTTCACCAACATCATCACTGCTCCTCTGGCAGAAGAAGAGCATGTATCTTCTGCAACATCCATTACAGAGTATGACAAAATGTCCTCCTTTCCTACATCTATCGCTGAAGACCAATCAGTGGCATCCGTCGCAGCACCGCCAACTGAGGAACCACCTAAAACCCCGGTTCCCCTGTCAACCCCACCTGACTCTACTCAAAGCAAAGAGCAACCGCTTTCTGCAGGAACTCTTTCACCGCCTTCCTTAGAAGACGACAAACAGTCCAAGTCTCCATCTGATGATCTGCAGCTTCCTGTTGCAGAAGTAAAAACAGCAGCTAAGGTTGCTGGTACTCAGGAAGAGGAAGAGGAACAGGAAGAGGAGGAGGAGGAAGAAGACCAAACTCCTAATGTTGACATTTCACTTGAAAAACTCCAAGAGGGCTATGCTTCATCCCAAATGTTACAGGGTAAAGAGAAAGACACTGATAAGCTTGCTAGCTCAGGGTCACCTGAAAAGTCTCTACAAGACATAAAACCTTACCATCTACCAGTTGAAGAGGAAAATATTGATGCAGTTACACCTAAAGATATTTCATCTGTTGTGCCTACTAGACCTTTTGGATCCGACTCAGTAACTTCAGAGAGTGAAGAGCGTTGCTTCAGTCCAGATGATATCACTGTGAAAATGGCCTCTCCTCCACAGTCTGGACCCTCGAGTGCAGCTCAGTCTCCACTTCGTCAGTCACCAGTGGAAGACAAGATGAAGGTCTTCCCTGATTTGGAGATGCAAAAGCAAGAGGAACTTGGTGATATAGTGACCACAACCGAGGACAAAACTAAAAAGAAAGATGATGCAGAAACTGAGACACAGAAAGATGTTGACAGACAGAAAGGAGATCAGCATGAAGTGGAAACTGCAAAATCTTTGGACAAATTGTTTGAAAAAGACATGAAAGAGGTTCCAGTGATGAAAGAGCCAGAGAAAGATACTTCATCTGTGCCAAAGGATGAAGGAAAACCGACAGAAACAATACCTGTTGTTGCTGCATCTTTAACAGATGTACAGCTACCAGTTTCAGGGAGGGATTCCCTCATCTCACCTGGACCAGACTCTGATGACAGGTTCGAAGAGAAAGAACCTAAAGTGCCCGAACCAGGTAAATTTCCAGAGAGGGAGAGTCGTTTCCTAGATGATGATGACGATAACAAGAAAGATGATGATGATCATGATGATAAATCTGCAGTTAAAACCATCAAGGCGGAACAGGAGACAGAAAAGGATGACACTTTAGATGCCAAACAAATCAAGGAAGAACAGAAACAGGAATCTGTCATCCAGGAAGACATTTCTGCCATTAAGACCATCACAGATGAGGAAGCAGAGAGAGAGGCAGTAAAAGATGATACTTCTGATATTAAACCTGTCAAAGAGGAAACTGCAAAGGACACAGTCTCTGTTGATAGAGCCATTAAAGATGAACACCAAGAGCCAGAAAAAGACTACACTCCAATGGTCAAAGACACAGAGATGGAAATTGGTACTTCTGAGGACAAACAAGGTAAAGATGAGCAGAAGCAGAAAGATGAAACACAAAAAGATGATTTTGACCTCAAAACCAGAGGTGAGGTTAAGGAGACAGAGGTTAAAAAGGATGTTGTGTCTGGTAGTAAGATTTTAATGGAGGAGAAGAAAGAGACAGAAAAGAGTGATACCTTTGATATTAGCGCTTTAAAGAGTCAAGAAAAAGAAATCAAGGAAGTCCACCTTTCAGATATCAAGCCTGACAAAGAAGACATGCTAAAAGAGGCAAAGAAAGATCTGCCTTTCATGGAGCCTACTCAAGATGAGAAGAAAAAGGAGACTGAAACATTTGATGACATTGATGAAGTTATCGAAGATAAGCAAGAGGAAAAAGAGATGGAAAAGATAGAGGCTTCTGCTACCAAGCCCTCTGCTGCTGAGCAGAAGGAGGCAGAGAAAGAAATTTGTGACGTTACTGTTACTAAAGTCAGCAAAGAAGAAGAAAGTATTATTACTAAAGATGAATCAGCCGTTACCATAGAAGAAGAAAAGGGGCAAGAGATTAGTATGGATATTACATCAACCACCAGCTTCACCAAGTTAGAGGGGAAGGGTGCAACAATGAGTAAAGATGACTCTGTGCCCAAACCAGTCACGGAAGAGCTTGAAAAGGAGAAAGAAGAAAGTAAAGAAGAGAGTACTGACACTAAATCTTCCAAGGAACTGGATAAAGATATAACAACAAAAAAAGACGACGCTTATATCTTCACACCCACTATAGAAGATGAGAAGAAGGAAGACATACATAAAGATGAGACTCCTGCTGCTATTAAACCTACCATGGCAGAGGAAAAAGATAAACTGGCAAGTGCAGGTGATATTTCTGCTTTTAAACCAGCAGTTGAAGAAGAAAAGCAACAAGAGGAAAGTAAAGATGCTGCTGCCATTAAAATTACCACAATGGAAGAAGAGCATGTAATTGTAGCTAAAGATGATCATTTCTCTGCTACACCAACCAAAACAGACGCAGAGGAAACACTTCAGACCGTCAAAGCAGTCGTAGAACAAGAAGAGGAACAAGTGGCAAGTAAAGACATCACTTCTGCTGTCAGACCAGCAAAGATGGAGGAAGAGGATGTAATGTTGAGCAAAGATATTCCTCCTGTCAAAACAAGCACGGAGGATGTCATATTTGGTGCTACACCAGCAACAAAAGATGAAAAAGACAAAGAAATCAGCAAAGATATTTGTGCTGTTGAATCAACCATAGAAGAAGAAAAGAAGAAAACGATACATGAGGAGGAAATGCTCACTGTCAAACTGTCCAAGGAAGATGAGACAATACAGGATCATAGTGTTGCTATCAAACCCATCAAAGAAGAAAAAGATACAGATGCTATTAAAGATGTCATTTCTGATACAAAACCCTCCATAACGGAGGAAACAAAAGACACAACTGGTGTTAAGTCCCTCACAGATGAGGAGAAAGAGGCTGAACTAAGAGAGGTTCCATCAGATCTAAAGCTCATCCAGGAAGAGGCAAAAGAAATACCAAAGGAGGAAACTTATGATACAGAAATTAAAAAAGAGGATGAAAAGGTTATTTCTGAAGGTGTATCCATAAAGGAGCATAAGGAAAAGGACACTGATGATACTTATGTTAAAACCACTGAGCATGACAAAGATGTAGAAAAAACTGACACTTCTGAGAAGCCAAAAGTAAAGCAGGAGCCTAAAGAGCAGGAGAAGGGTGATATCGATGACCACAAACCCATTTTGGAGGAACTGAAGGATAAAGAAACTGATAAGGGTGATGCGAAAAAAGAGAAAGAAACAGACACCACTGTAGAGCAACCCATGGATGCAAAAAAGCCAGAGCCATCTAAAGTTGAAACCGTCGAGGAGGAAACCAAAGATACGGTCAAAGATCCCATTTGTGAAGCAGAACCTATCAAACAGGAGCCAGAGAAGGAGGTGTACGCTCCAACATTTAGCACCAAAGAAGAGAAAAAAGAGAAAGACGATTTCCCTTTTGAGCCTGAATCTAAGAAGGATGATAAAAAAGTGGATCTTCCACAAGCTCAGACCATGGAAGAGGAGAAGACTAAAAAGGATGATATTTTTGATGTAAGTGATAAGCATGAAGAAACCTCTGATAAGCTTCCTGAAGCAGATAAAAAGAAGGATATTTTTACCACTGAATCAGTAGAAACGCAGCCAGACTCTTCCATAACAACATCAGTGAAAGATGACATTTGTATGTCTCCCGAGCAAATCCTGGAGGAGAAAAAAGAAAAAGCTAAAGAATCAGAGGTCACTATTAGTCAGGAAGACAAGATGGAAAAAGAAAAAGATGATGCCCATGTTGCTGAACTGAGCAAAGAACAGAAAATGGAAAAAGAACAAGAAAAAGAATACACCTATGAGACTGAAGACATCAAAGAAGAAAAGAAAAAAACAGCAGAGGATGAAAATATGATTAAAGAAAAGCATTCTGCCAGCAGAAAGACTGATGAGATCCCTGAGAAGGAAAAGCAAGACTCCTCTGATACAGACCACACCAAAGAGGAGAAATGGGAGAAAGAGGAATTACAAGAGAAGGACCTGGACAAAACCTTTAAACAGCCTGCAGAGATGCTATCTGGAGAAGAATTGTTGGCATCCAAGTCAGATTACAAGCCTGCTTTTGTGGTTCAGTCATCCGATGAAGACAGAGAGGATGAAGAGGATGAAGACATTTGTATGGGAGGAGCAGGTTCCAGACCTTTGTCAGTGGAACCTAGAAAATCTGACCATGACATCTCTTCTGGAGGTTTGCCTTTAACCCAGACTCCACAGGCAAGCGACCAAACGAAACCACCTACATCTCAACAGCCCACAGTGATTATACCTACACTTACAATGCAGGGGCCTTCTATGGATGAAGACTTCAAAGAGTTTGGGAAAGAAGAATCCAGGCTTTCCCCTGAAGCAGACCAATCTATTACAAAAACAGAAACTACACCTGCACCACTTGTCAAGCCTGAGCCATCCTTTGATATTCCCACATCAAAGGAGAAGACAACCTCTCCCAAAGCAGAACCAGTGTCAGACTCGTCTGAGAAAAAGCCTGCGTTGTCAACAGTATCAAGCACCGATAGCCAACCCATGAGCTGCACGCTCTCGAGTACTGAAAGCCAATCCAGTGTGGCGGAAACGCCACAGCAAGAGAAACAGATACCACCTGAGATGAGCTCAGGAGTTAGTGCTGCAAAGAAGACAAAGCCAGATGAGAAACCAGTAAAGGAAGCAGAGAGGGAGATGGAAGGAGAACGAGAGGTGGCTTCTCCGGGATTATCACAGCCTTGTTCGTATTTTATGTTGGACAAAGATACTGAAGATGTCAGAGACACTACTGACACAGCAAAAATGGAAAGTGAAAAAATGAGCACAGAGGAGATGGTCAGTGGAAGCCTCGAAGATGAGAAGCAAACCTATGGTGCATCCAAGTATGATCCATATGAAAAACCTATCCCAAGAGATCACGATTTGGACTCACGAGGAGAGAGTGAGGTTTCTCTTGGTTTTGATCACGCTTCTGACATCTGTATTGATGATAACAGAAGATCAAGCCAAGCAGAGGCTGGAGGAGCCATGTTCCTCCTGGACGATCAGTACAAAGAAGAGCCTCTGTCATTCAGTAGAGTTGACTACAGCCCGGTTTCCCTCACAGAGAGCGAAAGAAGCAGCCACCACAGTCAAAGTGCCTCTCCTAAATATGAAGACCGTGAGAAGGGCCAAGAGGAAGAGAGTGAGAGAGAAGAAAGAGCAGACACACCATATGTTGACAAAAGCTTTTCTTCTTTAGAAGTACAAGACAACAAAATGTCCCAAGCTGCTGAATTTTATTCTTTCAGTCCAAAAGAAGACAAACCAGAGAAGTCAGAGAAAGAGAAAGAAGATGTAAAAGAAGGTGCTGCAGCAGCTTTTCAAACACAGGCACCAGGAGAAAGTGATTTAGTTTCTAGTAGTGCTGCTATTCAATCAGCAGGCGTATCATTAAGACAAGAAATACCCTCTCCCTCGTGGATCCAGTCAGATCTCGGTGCCCAAGCTTCAGGTGCTACTTCAGCTTTTGGAGAATTCAGAGAGAAGGAAGCAACAGAAAAAGAGAAAGAAAAATCTGCAGAGTCACTCAAAGACAAAATGGACTCCTGTGACCAGAAAAGAGAGGGATCGCCATCTGGTCGGTACTCGCCTGCAGAAAAAGACATTTTACCTCAACAACCATCAATGTTAGAGAGAGAGGAAACATTAAGTGATACAAGGAGTGCCTCTTCAGCCACATTTATAGGACATGAAATAGATGACAATGTTTTGGCATCTGATTATAGTGAAATTAGCAGCTCTGCTACGTCTAAATCCTTAAGCTATCCAGAAGGAAAAGAGAGCCTGATAGACAAAAGGTTACTTGTAGAGGGAGAAGATTTTAACGTTGATGATGATGAAGATGAAGATGAAGATGAGGACGATGACGAGGAGGAAGAAGAGGAGGAGTCGAGTGATGTAGATATGGAAAAGGGTGCCAGAGAACAGTCTGAGAAAGAAATGTGCAGACGTGTCTCTGACAACAGTGCTGGGTTAGCAGAGGCAGAGGACTCGAATAAAAAGTCTGAGTTTCCCGATTCAAGCAAAGAGGAGACTGTCTGTAAACCAGCACCTGATGATGCCTCAGCTTTTAAAGCTGCAGATAAAGATGTGCAGGATGAAAGCAAAAAAACACCTGAAACAAAACCACTCAAAGAGGAGGATACTGTTAGTGATACAACCACATGCAAACCTCCTGAGACAACAAGTAAAGATGAAGGCAGAGGAACTCCATCAACAGACCCATGTGTGCAGAAAATGGATGAATGCTCTATTGCTACACCAGTTACCCCCAAACATACTGAAGTAACAAAAGCAGAGGGCACTGACAAAAAGCATTTATCTCCTGAACCATCCGCAAAGGGGAGGTTGTCATCAGCAGAGGATATTTCTTCCTCTGATGTACTAGAATCTAAAAAAGGAGACGAGGACAAAGTGTCTCCATCACCAGAGTCAACCATTTTGACAAAGGAAACTTCTCAGCCAACGTCCACGAGTAGCTTAACTGGCAGCTCTTTGGCACCAGACCATTCTGACTCTACATCAAAGCCTGCATCTAGTCCATCCCCACCACTAACAGGTAGCTATGCGGATATTGGACAAAGTAGATCTGTTGGTTATTCTGAGAGTTTCTACAGTGAAGAGAGTCAAGTAGCATTGAAGGAGGACAAGAAAGACACTCTTGTGCTCTCAGATGCCTCCCAGTTATCCAAGCTAAGTGAGGATAAGTATTTCAGCCAAAGAGATGTCCAAGAAGAAAGTCAAGATGTGAGGCAGATCTCTGATATTACTGCAAAACATGAGGAGACTGCCTCATCAGCTTGCACATACACGACCTTAACATACTCTGCTTCAACACGCTCCTCAACATCGTACAGTTACTCATATTCAGGTTCTACCCATTTGAGCAAAAAGTTGGGAGACAAAGACGAACCTTATAAAGTATCAAGCTCTGAAGTATCTTTGACCAAAGAGGAACCACCGTTCACGACAGCATCTACAAGTTCCTGCTTTGGAGGGTTTCAGAGAGATGAGTACATGGAGGTGATGACAAAACCTAAAACAAAAGAGTCTATGCCCAGTCAATTTGAAGAGACCAAACCATCATCTCCAGGCTTGTCTACCACTGCCAAGCAGCCCGAGGATCAAAGTGGTTCCTCAAAGCCAGACACAAAATCAACTACTGACAGTTTTTATATGCTAGAACCCATTTTAACAGCATCCACCACAGCACCATCCTTACAGAGTACAGAAGCAGTAAAGGAGAGTTCATCCACATCAGAGGTGCGCTTTGATGTCTCTCCCCTCCAAAGGGCTGACTCTTCTGACAAAGGGTCCCAAGACAAGGAGCCTGATACTCTTGAAATGGAGGACGGCACCCTACCATGTCGTATTGAATGTCAAAAAATCCAAGTAGCTGAGCAAAAACAGACTTTTTCATCAGTTAGCGAATCATGTGTTGTACAGAGTACCATACCCTCCACAGAAACGAAGACAGTCACCATTACCTCTACAACTGTTGTGTCTAAACCTGATGCATCAGTGGAAACAACTCAACAGACAGCCTTGGTCACTCCAGTGAGTGATACTGAAACTACGAAAACCTCATGTGCCATAACAGACCTGCCCAAATCTGAAGAGGTTAAAGAGAAAACAACACAGGTAAAAGAAGAAAAGACAACTGGAGCTACTGCACCACTGACGGAAGATGCCAAGGTGTCAGAAAAAGAAACTAGCAAAAAAGATGAAAAGGCGCAAACACTGAAAGACTATGAAGTCAAACAGGTAATAGAAGAAAAGAGACTGGTTGAAAAGAGCAGTAAAGACATCACAGAGGAGAAAAAAGCAACTTCTGATTCCAAGCTGAGTGAAAAGGTAGAAGATGGGAAACAAGGAGAGGCTGTAACAGTGGAGGAGAAAAACTTATTGGCGAAGCCACCTGAGAGATTAGAGGTAAGGAGAAAGAGCAGTATATCCGATTGGGAGCTACTACAGAGGCCTGACGACTTCCCTAGTGCCCCTCCTCCAGGTTATGGTGATGATGATGAGGAAGGAATGGAATGGATGGCCAGTGCCCACGGTACTTCAAAAGATACTTATCACACAGAATCATCTAGCAAAGGAGATATAAAGACTGATCGTCCTGCTGACTTAAACACTGGAGCAACTTTCTCCTCTGCGTCCCCTCCAGGCTACTCCTCCTGCGAATATAAACATCGCAAAGGTGAACTTTCTCCATCCTTCATCAACCCCAGCCCTCAGCTCTCCAGTGATGAGGGCGAAGAGGATGGCCGCAGTGACCACTCCCAGGAAGGGGGCGAGGACGATCATGAGCAGCACTCTGTGAAAAGGAGGTCGCACAAGCAGAGGCGCCACCACACACAGAGTTACCACGGAGATGCCGGACAGGGGCAACACCAGCTGCCTGGCGCAATGTCATCTGGTTTGGCTGTGACATTAGCTGGAGAGGAAACACCGCCAACATCAGTGAGTGAATCATTACCTTCACAGTCCGACTCCGACGTCCCTCCAGAAACCGAGGAGTGTCCATCAATAACGGCAGAGGGAAATCTGGACTCAGATGAAGATGCTGAGCATCTGCCGGTGGACAAGTTATCTGGCGCTGGTGGCGGCCACCATCCTCCATCACCACGGTCATCTCAAAAGACTCACGATCCCCTTCCTACACCGATGAAGGACCCTCTACCCCACCCTCCTCACCCGGATGTGTGTATGGTGGATCCAGAGGCTCTTCTCAATGATCACAGCAGTACAGAGAAAATTCCCAAGAAGGAGCACAAGACCACCAAGGGCCTGAGAAAGGGGAAACCCAAGTCAGCCTCTCCTGCTCGAAAGGGGGAAGTCAGGAAGAGGTCTTCTACTCCAGTGAAACAGTCTAAGGACTCTGCCTCACCTCGATCAGCCTCCCTCAGGAGGAAGGACATTGAGAGAAGCTCCAGGCTGATCAAAATGTCTGAAACCCATGGCTCAAAGAGTGAGATACTCAACCCTGGGAAAGGCTTGGTCAACGGCATCAAGAGCAGTTCAGGTGAGGTTAATTATTCACATTCTGTAACACAACTTCAAAAAAAATCAAACTTCTGAATAATTCCTGGTCAAGCTGTGTTCATACGAAATTAAATCAGAACAACTGCATTTATTATCATTACTGCTCCTGGATGTTAGACCTTCGCTTTGCAAAATAATACATATTCAGACTTCAAAGATCCTGAAGGAGCTCTTTAAGACCTTTGCACACTTATTGCTGCCATAGACCTGATATAAAAGCTGGACATAGCTTCTGGGTCTGAAAAGTGAAGCCAGTGCAGAGGTTCCTTTAACCTGCATTCTCTCTAATGGCCAGCAGGGGGCAACTTCTCTGGTTACAAAAAAACATCCCATTGTTTAGAAGTGTATAGGAAAAGCTCCCTTGCTCTACGACCTCAGTAAACTCTCTTGATGAGTTTATGATCTCAACCGCTGGTGTCAGGTCATATTGAAAAAACATGAAGTTCATTTTCTTCATTTTTCATGTCTCATTTAGCTTCAAAAAGGATGATGAAGCAGGGTAAGCTTTACCTTGAGATTGACAAGTTGTTAGTCAATGAGCATGCAGTGTCCTTTGATTTCACAGTCAGATCCATCCTATGGCTGTAACTTCTAGTTTCAAAAAGCTAAGATAACGAAGGCAAAAACATTCAACTTGAGGCTTCAGAAGGGAACTTCACTAACAAATGATGGGCTACGTTTTTCTTTGATGTAGAGTCTATGAGTGCTGCACACGAAACAGTAACATCAAAGTTGATTGCACATCAAAACTACAACAATGGGACTCTTAAATAACTCATTACTTACAAATATGTTCTGTTATGAAAAATCCGTTCAGGTGATATCTCCTCAGTAGGTGATATCATCAGCAAAAAAAGCAAAATGGAGGATTTTCAGGTCCCGGGTTGGATCATATTTAAGATAAAAACAAAATATTTTGTAATAGATCTTTTCAATAATGAAAATGAAATCAGCCATTAAAATAATGGATCCAAGTGAATTTCAGACACAAACAGAAAATGCAGTGTTTATGGATTCAATTAAATGCATTTAAGCTCTTAGTTGAAATACACTTAACATATACTGAGAAGTGTTACATAAAATTTGGGAAAGATGGACATGTGTGAATGAAACTGGTTAACTGATTATTTTTTTCATTTGTTTGGGAATATAATATAGTTACTCTAATCGAGATCAATTGCTTTTAATATTTTTCTGTTTGCAACTATCACAAGTCAAATGTTGATCATGTCGGAGAAGTAATGATGGAAATGATTGTGGTCAGTAGAAGCTGTGCAGTTAGGTGCAGTGAAACATTTAACAACAAAACAAGTGTAAGGAAGCAGGAGTACATTAGAGTGATGGAAATGCAGCACGCAGTTGTTAGGATGCAGTGACACATTGCAGTCGTATTTTGCAAAATAATTTGCTCGTATGAATAAATTAGATAATTCTTTTTAGTTGATGAAAGAGCTGCCTTATTTCTTTGCAGATGCAGTGCACTTTCAGAAACAAAGTAATTTTTTATTATTTCAAGTGTTGTTTTGTATCCTTGATTATTTCCAGGTAATAACTCCCAGAAAACCAGTTCCGCTGTCCCCCCTGGACCACCCGTCTATGTTGACCTGGCCTATGTGCCCAACCACTGCAGTGCCAAGAATGTGGACCAGGAGTTTTTCAAGAGAGTGCGGGCTGCATACTACGTAGTGAGTGGGAATGACCCAGGCAGTGGAGAGCCTAGCCGCGGAGTCCTTGATGCCCTGCTGGAAGGCAAGGCTCAGTGGGGCTCCAATTTACAGGTATTTACCCTCTCTCTGTCTCTGTCTCAGCTTCTCATTCTCTTCTGTTATTTCTTCGAATTTGTATGGCACCATTATATGTACTCCATACAATTATGTGTATCATACCATCATTACTTTGGGGAAGTTGAAAGTTATGATAAATCAGCACTTTGTTGTCAAAGAGGTAGGTAGATAATTTGAAGGTTTACTAAGCGAAAAGGTGTCAAAGGCGGAAAAGGTAGCAAGAATTCATTCTTCATTCCTGTCATTAAAGAAAAGATGAATAAAGCTCAAGTGAGCACACTGTCAACAAAACTGAAATAAGAAATTAAAGGTGACCTATTATCCTCATTCCCTACTCTTTTTTTAAATTCTTCGACTCTACTAGAGTAGCTTTGCATGATTCACAGTTCGAAATGATCCTTATTTATCTTACACTGGTCCTTGGTTGCAGCCCATCAATTTAACCACTTTCTGAAAGAAGCTGTTTTACCGCCTTTGACGTTGTAAGACAAAATCTCCATTTTCCATGTCCACATGCAAATGCAGAAACTGAGTTTGTGAAAGTCTTCACTCTGGCAGGAGTTTTTCAAAAGCTCAGTTTTCAGAGATCTAAAATGCCGTTTACATGTGGACGAAAGGCCAAAATGCATAGAAACAGCTGCGTTTACCAAAATACCCGTGTACGTGTGGACAGGGCCTCAGTATATCTGGAACAGAAAATAAGGAAAAGACAGTAGGTCCATTTTAAAGTATTGGTTCAACAAATTGTGGTTTTCAGGATTTATACGACAAATGAAGGGAAACTGTCCAAAAACATTGTTTGGCTGCTGTCATCTCTATAACAGAAACCACTCCACTGATTTAATTTACTGCATTTATTTGTATAATCTTAAAATCTCTAACCCAAAAGGAGACTGAAGTTGAGGCAGATCCAACAGAAACGTGCTGCCAAAAAAATCTGAAATGTGATACTATCAAGTTATTTTGGCCAAATACCTGAGAAATATTTTAAGCCGTAGTTGTAGTAAGTAGTTGTAGTTGTGTGCACATCCCACACACTGTATATACAAGGCATATAATAACAGATGAAGAATGAAGACTCTCTTTATTCTGGATTAATGCTTCTTTCAACTGTTAACTGGACTGAACGGTCCTCATGACTCAGCGTGTTTAAACTAGACTTTAAAAATACAGTGTCAGCTTGTTCCAAAGCTAAACGAGTTTATCTAAACCTGTTAATTCATGGAAGATAAATCAGAGCTTTACAAAGACTAGTGTGTTGATTTTGTTATTAACCAGAGCCAGGCCTTCCTGTACAGATATATTTACTGTACAGATGTGAGAGCGAATTTATAGAACTACCAAAAAAACAGTTTCCTTTAATTTTTTTAATTTAGTGTGAAGGCCAAATCTATTCGTCTCACTCCCTTCCTGCCATCTCATCTCTCGTTTCCTCTTCTTGTGTCCCTGCCAGGTGACTCTGATCCCAACCCACGACACAGAGGTGACCCGGGAATGGTATCAGCAGACCCACGAGAGGCAGCAGGACCTGAACATCATGGTTCTGGCCTCCAGCAGCACCGTAGTCATGCAGGACGAGTCCTTCCCCGCCTGCAAGATTGAGTTTTGAACTTCGTGGGCACCACTCTGCTTTCCCCGCCGCCAACACCCCTTCCTCATCATCTGGAGTTAGAGCGAAAGCGAACAATACTCTGCTTCTTCAAAGCTTCTCATTCTCTCATGGTACCAGTCTCAAACCCATTTGCTGCAGCCCTCAATACACTAGATTCTGTTAGTCAAAATTCTGGGTATATGCTTTGTGATAGTGGGTCTATCTCGCAAATAATACTGTACTTTTATGTTTGTTTTCTTCTGTGAGTTAAATGTCTGCCCTAACACATTTCTTATACAAGCACTAGCAACTGTGGAATAAATTCAGATTGTTTAATTAGACCCGATAGATAAACGGACATCATTAACCCACAAAGGAATAATGCCACAGATGAAATCGAGATTAGCCACATGTAGCTCTTACAGAGGTGGCTCAAATTGCATTTAACTCAAAAATTTAATACTCCCAAGTGGCCAAAACAAGTGCCAAAACACTGCTGAACCAGGAATTCCCATTAACTTGCTTCTCCAAAATAGCGTCTAAACTAATCGGTGATTTATTATTCGTTTAGATTGTATGCACAGTGTATTTATAAGACTAGAAAAGCTTTTGTTTCCTGATCCGAAGCTTTCTTTTCCATGGGCACACACAACAAAACGCATCCTTTCCAATTCAGCTCATGCTACAGTAGTGTTTTGATTAACTCAATAATGACATAAATTGATGTTATATAACAAAACAAAAACAAAAAACAAAAAAAAACAAACAAAAAAAAAAAAAGAGTTCCTTCTTGTCATTTGTGGTGAAGTTTTAGGAGGTGCCTGAAAAACTCTTTCTTCTCGGCTCTCACAGCTTAGCTGGTGCATGTTGCTTGCATTTTAGCTCGGACTCTTCCAGAGAGAACTTTGCATAGGGTTAAACCTTTCTTTAGCCAGCCTTCAAGTGTGAAATGCAGTATAGTGTGGATAGACTACTACACTGTTTGGCTGTCTATGCTCAAGTGATTTCAGTAGGCGCCAGGCAAAGGGACAACGTTTCTACACCGATCATATCTCTGCTGGGTGTTCTTCTTTACGTCTTTATCACAGTCTTTGTTGGTAGTATGTGCTCCAGTATACATATAAGGTGAATGTTTCATATCAACACAGTTTATGTTGAATAAATGATATATTTTCTGATGATTTGATCCTGAGGCAAATGCACCGTTCTAAGTGAGAAGGTTTGATTCTTGTGATTTCCTCCTGTTCAGCTACACCGTACCGTCTCTGTTAATGTCACAAAGGGATGGGAAGGAAAAACAAGCAGTGACCTGTGACTAATGTAGCAATGAAAGCTCGTCTGCTTGTCCCTTCAGAGGCAACGACACGCCAGTGGGAACTGCAATATTTATATTTATTAAGGGGGTTACTTTTCAAGACGAAAAAGCGCGTTACAGGAGGCTTCTTTCACGTGCCTTTAGAGTGTGGTTTTGGAGAGAGGAGGATATTTTAAGGACATGTCAGCCATTTTGAAGCGGAGCCAGAAACCCGGGTAAAAAATTTAAGAAACCAAGTATACAACTTTAAAAACTGAGGACCAATCACTTCACACACAAGTTGCAAACTGCACTGCGAAACAGTACACTCCCACAGCTCAAATTTTTGTACTGTATAATCCAGTTAAGCATTGATTCCACATGCCGATGAAACATGACTCTCAAACCAGTATGAATGTCTGAGAGCAAACTATTGCACCAAATAGGAATGCACTTTTTCTGAGGTTGGGGGAGGCGCTGTTTGAAGTCCGGTTTTTGTTTGTAGTCGAAGCACAGAGAGTTTGTGTAGTAGCAGAAAAGAACTTTACATTAATATAAATCAAACTCTGTACAGGACGTTCCTCCAGACTGAGCTTGCTGATAGTGAGGGACGAGTTCAAAGCAAAGCAGTTAGCTGATATTAATCCCACAGTTATATATATTGAATGAGCATGAGTGTGGTGATTATGGTCGCAGATATACAGTAGGAATGTTTTAGAAGTAGTTTTATGTGAGCTTGAGTATACGATACACTCCGAGTAGCTGTTTTTATATCGCAGCATGGTTTGTTTTTTTGTAGGCAAGTGAGTTTTCTGTGAGTTCACTGTGAAAGGTCTTTCTGCTTGTTTACAGCCAGACTCGAGAGCAGCTCATATTCACATCAGGCCATGTTTCATTTCCTAATTTATATGCAAATTTTTAGAGAGTCACAATAAAATCGCAATTTTGATTTAATTTCTTCAGATTTTGTGCTGCAAAGCAAATCCAGCTCAGATTATTATTTTTTTTTCCTTTAGATTTAATTTTTCCCCAAATAATTAATAAAGCTCTGCCAAGATAGTTCATCTCAAGCTTTTTATTTTTGTTTTGTTTTTTTGGAGACTGATTTAAAGCTAAAAGGAGGGCTAGGCTGGACGATGCACGGCAGGCTTTGATTCCCAGAAAGTACTTTTCGTCAGGATGTTGCCAGCTAAAAACTTGCACAGCTAAACTTTAGTCAGTTCTTCACCTCGATCGGATTCAGTACATGGAACAAACTAAACTGAAGGCTAGACTATGTCGTCACCTCATGCTAGCCTGTGACCAGTGCCAATTTCTTGCTGCTCATAATACTCACTACTTTATACCTCATCTTCCAATGCCTCCCTGTTCTGTCTGCTCTCCTTTAGTTTTAAATCAAAGATTTAACTGGCTGACTCACACGGTTGCCACTGAATGTTCTTTTCCTTTCCTTTTCATCATAACCCTTGTCCATTATGCACTGTGCAAGCCTTGATATGCATCCCATGCTTGTGTTATCTCAGAGGCAGACATAGCTTCTGTTTTTTTTTTTTTTTTTTTTTTTTTTTTTTTAAATTAGAATTTTTTTTTTTTTTTTTTTTTTTTTTTT
>VUQI01028160.1:25658-36045 GCA_015106735.1 Paratilapia polleni
ATCAGATTTTAGGGATGGTCTGATTTGTTGTACTGTCTTTGAATAATGTTTTTAAGTTGGCAGATTCCAAATACCCGACCTTGAGATTTTTCAAGGCATTAAGTAGAACGCTGTGAATCACTCAATACTGAACTGTATTGCTATACAGAAGCTGAATGCACTATACAGGAGATCTATTTTTCTGAATGTAGAGTTGGTACTACCATACGAATGCTGCTGGATCAAAACAATAGACAAAAAAAAAAAGCAAACAAACATTCACACCAACTTAGACAGAAATAAATTTAAGGGCACGCAGAAGGCGAGCAGAAACTACAGTCTCAGTTCTGTTCTAAAGGAAGAGGAAGGTTTGATTCATTTATTTTACGTGAGAGAAAGTAACTGAGATCCCACAACCAACATATTAACAGTAACACAGTAACAATAGTACTGACTGCAGCTGCAACTTTTTCCTTTTCCTGAAAATGACTTGAAACACATGCAGACTCAAAAACCATCAATAAAATTGAACAAATGCTACATGTACACTTAACGTGCTGTACGCAGATTTGTACATATCGCTCTGGAAAGAACAAATCTGAAAGATATAACAAACTATCCTTTCGTGCGAAACGTGTTCATTTGAGCCAATTTTAGTGACGGGATGATCAAAACAGCTAAAGCTACACAAAACGCTGACAAGATATAGAAAGAAAAAAAAAGTGCGTCTTTCAGTTCGGTTTCATCTCCATACCTGCATTAAAATGAAGATATCATTTGATCACGATCAGCGTATGGTGTCATCTGTCCATCTAATCTTTCTGCATGTGATTTATTTAGTTATAATCCTGAATGTACTTGTTTAACATTGAAATAATAATAATAAAAAATACAATGCTATTTTAAAGAGGTATATTTGAAAAAAAGCTACTTGTCTTAACTGGTACTGAAATGACCTACAGTAATATAATACTGGGCTGTGCTTTTATCGTTTGCCCTATTAACATGTTGTAAAGAAGACACTGTATTGGTAGTTCTGTTTGATTCTCTCTCTCTCTCTTTCTTTTTTTCTTTTTTTTTTTGCATTGTATTAAACTTATGTTTTTTCTTCCGCAGCGCAATATTCAATATCTCTCTGTCTCTTTAAATCTAACTGGTAAAACTAGAACTACTGCAGATTCATTGTAAAAGGGAAACAGCCTGATGATCATCAAATAAAGTACATTAAATCTAAACATGGGCTCTGGGTATTTTTGTCTCTTGTCTGTACAGGTCATTTCTTTTAGAATATGACACTACATATAATTGAATTTTTAGAAGTGATTCCAGTAATCACGTCAAAGTCAAAACACCAAATAGTCATCTGCTGCACGCGGCTGCACTTTTGTACACATCTGCATGTTCACAGTGGCAGTGCTAATGCGGAGGTGCGTTATACAGTTAGGTCCATAGGTTTTTTTGGGTTTTGTTTTTTTTTGGACATTGACACATTTTTTAATTTATGTATTATTATTTTTTGTTGTTGTTTGTGAATTACAGGTATTTTTATACATAGTCCCCCATTTTCAGAGGCACAAAAGTAATTGGACAATGGACTGACAAGCAGCCAGGGGAGGCCTGTTCCCTGATTATTCCATGACAAATTAAGCAGATAAAAGATCTGGAGTAGATTCCAAGTGTTCAGCTTGTATTTGGTATTGTTTCAATGGAAATCTCAACATGAGAGATCCAAAGAGATCTTGATGCAAGTGAAAAACCAAAACAAACCTATCAGAGAGATGTGGTCATTTATAAAAACAATGAATGCACTGGGCAGCTCAGCAACACCAAAAGGCCTGAAAGACCACAGAAGACAACTAAAGTGCATGATCTCAGAATTATTTCCATGGTTAAAAAAAAAAACAACTTCACAAAATCTAACCAAGTCAAGAACACTTGAGGAGCTAGGTGTATCATTGTGAGGAACTACAATCAAGAGAGGCCTTCATGAATGTGAATACAGAGGGTTTACAAGAAGGTGCAAACTACTGGCTACAGTCAAGAACAGGAGGGTCAGATTAGACCTGGCCACAAAAAATCTAAAAGAGCTGCAGAGTTCTGAAAAAATCATTTGGACAGATGAAACCAAGATGAACTTGTACCAGAATGATGGGAAAAGAAAAGTTTGGAGAAGGCGAGAAACAGCTCATGATCCGAAGCATTCCACATCATCTGCCAAACATGGTGAAAGCATGAATGGCTGCCAGTGGAACTCTGAATTCTGAAGGGCTCAGATTCAGCCAAACGATGCAAAACTGATTGGACAGCAACCCCAAGAGTTTCTCAAGACAAAGAAATGGGATATTATTCAATGGCCAAGTCAGGCACCTGATCTCAACCCAACAAAGCATGCTTTTCTGTTACTGAAGACAAAACTGAAGGCAGAGAGACCCACAAACAAGCATTTGGTGATGTTCATAGGTTCTAGACTTCAGGCAGTCATTGACTGCAAAAAAACAGTCCTTATATTTAATATTATATTAGTTTGTCCAATTAATTTTGAGCCTGTGTATAAAAATGGCTGAAATCCCTAAACAGTTAATGCAAAATGTTTTGAATTAAAGCTTAAAGTCTGCACTTCAAGCATATTATCAATTATATTATCGATTGTTTGATTTAAAATCCGCTGTGGTGGTGTACAGTGGCAAAATTACAAAAAAAATCATCATTGTCCAATAACTTTATGTTGTGTGGTGATTCTACGTTCTGGAGAGCTCCAGGCGAAGATGCCCATCATCTTAATGATTTGTTTAAAAGTATTAAATTACATCACACACACAAACAATAATGCTTATTAGAACTATATGAACTACTAGTGTATCACAAAAAATTTGAATGTCATGAAAAAAGTTCTTTTTTTTTCCATAACTGAATTCAGAAAGGCAAACTTTCATGTATTTTATATTCATCACACATAAAGGGTTTTTGTCATTCACCATAATCATCAAAATTAAAACAAAACAAAGCTTGAACTATTTCACTTTACGTGTAATGAACAATACAATGAGAACAATAAGTCACATTAAATACCCAAATAGGTAAGTTTTAATGTAAAAGTATCCTTTATACTACTTTAGCAAATTTTAGAATAAAAAAACTCTGTCACTATAAGTGGCCTAGATAATATTATTTTTATCATTATTATCATCATTAATAATAATTATTATTTATTTTATTTTATTTATTTTTATACAAAGTTACAAGTACTTGTACACAGTACTTACACTGTGTGTTAAGAGACAGAGATTCGCCTGTGCCTCATACACCACTTACAGACCAGTTACAGGAATACTCTGAGTCATTAGCTGCTGTCTCAGTCATGGTGGCCTGTTAATAGCTAAACCTTTACACTACTCTTGGAAAAGACCACATTACACATCCATAAAAATCTAAACACAACATAGCTTACCACAACACTACTAAATTAAGGATTTGAAGCCAAACATTAGACGTTAAACATAGACGTAAGTTCAACAAAATCAGTAGAATCTATCTCAGTCTGTGGTGGCCAAAGATAAATGCAAAATAAATGCAGTGTGATTATAGATGGCAGTGAAAGGATAATAATTTTGTTCTAATTTTATTGTAACTTGTAAACCTGGCACTAACTTGGGAGGTGAATTTGGAAAATGACATCTGCACTGCCAGCTGTGGCAATGTAAAGACACAAACCACTGAAGATCTTTGAGAATGTCAAACTCCCGGCTCCGACGGACCAAAATACTGCGTGAGCTGATCCAAACAACAGTTACTATCCAGGCATAACTTGCCTTTTTTTTTTCCACCCAAAGACAAACCAAATTATTTCTGACATAAATAACTTGCACCCTACACTCTAAAATTTAATACGCCAGCAGAAAATTGCAAAAAGTAATGCAATCAAGTATGCAATGAAGACACAGTGTCTGAGGATGCTTCTTACTGAGGATGACGTCTAGATTTTCTCTCTCTCTCTTTATCACATACCTGCTGAACATTCATGTGGTTTGTCAGCACCGTAATATTGTCACATAAAGTGAAGCTAGTTTGTACACTTTAGTCAAAAAAACAATTATTTTCCATCGCCTAATGTGCAAGCTCTTAGCTGAGTTTCCACAAGGATGAGAGAGAGCATTTAAGGAGGTTTTTAATTTATTGCTTTATTTGGCCATTCTCATTAACTGTGATTAGTTCCAGCTGGTGGACAGGCAGCTTTTTTGTTTCTATTCCATTTACAGCAGCTCAACAATAATGTAATTCTGTTTTTAACCCTCTCATGGTCTGACTCTGACATTACCAGTCTGTGGTCAGGGATTAGTACCAAATAAATCTTCACATTTGGTCTAAACAGTGACAGCTGATTAACGAGTGTATATTTTCATGAGTGTCGCGGTACGTGACACTATATTTATATACTATACTACAACTGCTCACGAATGCAAATGAGCCAAAAGAAGTTTTATTAGTCCACTTGTCATAAAAACAAGAAAGACCATCCAGCATCACAAAGTGCTTTAATGCGACTTTTTCCTTTTCAGTGAGTTCTCGATGTTTTACCATTTTGAACAGCAGTGAGGAATTTCAAACTGAATTCATGTTTTTATACCCAAATTTGTGCCGGCACACTGGACTCCTGAGAAGTCAGAAATTAATCACGCATAACATTCAACCACTAAATCTAATTTTTCTGTTCACGAATGCAAGTAAATAACTGTAATTTGGCATCTTAATAAAAAATAATAAAGTGCTTTACTATTTTTTCTGCTTTTTTGTAAAACAGCAAATTCAAAAATTAATGGATAACAACAATAATTATATTTTAGCATTAAAAATATCATTTTGATTAAAGAGCTACTACTGGTGGATTAACCATTACAGAAACAAAAAAAGTGATTTTGGTAATTACCAATACTGTTAATTTAGGGCAACTGTGGCATAAACCTTATATTGGGTGGTGGTCTAATAGATTTGTTAAACACTGTATATATGGTCAAGATTCCCTGCTGATGTTCAAACGGAGCATCTGAATGGGGAAGAAAGGTGATTTAAGTGATTATGAACATGGTGTGGTTGTTGGTGCATAGGGGCTGATCTACTGGGATTTTCCCACACAACTAGGGTTTACAGAAAATGGTCTGAGAAAGAGAAAATCTCCAGTGAGCAGCAGTTCTCTAAATTAAAATGCCTTGTTGATGCCAGAGATCAGAGGAGAATGACCAAACTGCTTGGAGTTGACAGGAAAGCAACAGTAACTCAAATAACCACTCTCTGAATGCACAACACGTCAAACCTTGAAGCAGATGGGCTACAGCAACAGAAGACCACACTGGGTACCACTCCTGTCAGAGAACAGGAAACTGAGGCTACAATTCACACAGGCTCACCAAAATTGAACAATAGAAGGTTGGAAAATGTTGCCTGGTCTGATGAGTCTCGATTTCTGCTGCGAAATTCAAATGGTGGGATCAGAGTTTGGTGTAAACAACATGAAAGCATCCTGCCTTGTATCAACGGTTCAGGCTGGTGGTGGTGTAATGGGTATGACAGTTTGGGCACCTTAGTACCAACTGAGCGTTGTTTAAATGGCACAGCCTACCTGAGTGTACCCATCTTCTGATGGCTGCTTCCAGCAGGATAACATGTCATGTCACAAAGCTCAGATCAACTCAAACTGGTTTCTTGAACATGACAATGTACTCAAATGGTCTCCACAGTCACGAGATCTCAATCCAGTAGAGCACCTTTGTGATGTAGTGGAACGGGAGATTCTGTTTCCTGCACCTTGTTGAATCTGTGCCATGAAGAATTAAAGCAGTTCTGAAGGCAAAAGGGGGTCCAACCCAGTTCTAGAAAGGTGTAACTAATAAAGTGGCCGGTGAGTGTGCTTTTGTTTTTCTAGAAACATACGTCCATTTAGAGGTCTCACATCAAAATTTAAACATGTCAGATACTTTGGGAACTATTTGGTGACGTTCAGTTCAGGACTGAACAAGCCAATAGGAACAGTTCTTTAACAACCAAAGGATCTCCGTCTTCTAGGTGAACAATTCAGTCTTATCGCCTCAGTTTAATCACAGCCTGTTTCCTCCTGGACCGCTTGTGAGTTGAAAAGTTTTCAACATGACTACATGAGAGTGAGGTTTTTCCAAGATACCACACACCATGATTTGGACAAGGCCTGAAGTTAGGTTACGATAAAGCAAAGCAGCACTGAGCGGTTGGTGTCAGAGCTAGATAACTGGAAATGGATAGGCCTATGGGAAACAACACAAACATACACTACATCCTGTACTGTAGGTCAATGAGACAACTCCATCTGTCGAAAAATAAAAGACAGTGAAAACAATACCTCTGAGTTATTAGAAGGTTAGCAATCAGTATATTACACATAGAGTGAGCAAACAGACCAAGACTGTCCGAAAGATGAAAGTTAAGTCACACTCCAGCTGCACTGCACAATTCTTACTTCTCAAAGTAACCTCATGAAACAGTGAGGGATAGAATGGCTCAATACTGAGAAAAAAAAACTCCCTGAGGAGAGAATTAGGCAGATCAATTTGGGCTCCAGTATCAAACCTGATGGATCCACACCCACACCTGAAGCTCCAGCACACTCAGTGCATTCATGTTAGCTGCTGATGAATGATTCTTAATTTATCTTTGTCTCTTGTTTCATTGCTCCTCTGCAGTGAGTGCGTCAGCCTCTTGTTGTTCTTCTATCTGCCTTCACAGTAGAAAACAACGAAAGGGAAAGAGAAAGGAGAAATGTGGCTTGTTGATCACTCAGGTCCTATGCAGTTTGAGTCTTACACACACTGCTGCCCTGCTGCCACATCATCAACCAAAGCAGCTCTCCTCCCTTTTGCCTTCCTTTCCCCAAGTTACCTTGGCGACACATTTTTGGCTTTAGAGGAAGGCTACGAGGAAGTCGAGGATGACGTGTGGGTGTGGAGATGGCACTGAAGGTCTAACCGGACACCTTCCTATCGGATGAGGGTAATTGTCTCATCAGCACGACCAGCCTAATAGTTAGTCTTGTCTCCTGTCCTTTCCTCCCACTTCTCTCTTTGCTGAGTGCAAATAAATGGAACCAGCAGGAAGTCGAGGCTCTGGGAAACTGTGAACTCTGAAGTGTAAACAACTCATGTACAAGGGATGTAATTGAAAAATAAAGAAATAAAAAAGCTGAGTGAAAGCCTAAGGGGAGCTTTAGATCAGGTTGGAAGAAAAATCTATTTTTCCACTTATTAATTTTTGTCTTCAGATGAATAGTTTGACTTCAGGAAAAATACAAGAAATAAACAGAATGTCTTAACCATGACCACTTCCACTTCATATGCATCAGCCTTATATTGGCTGGATTATTCATACAGTGAGCACAGACTTCAAGCAAATCACAGAGCGAATTCAAAATGGCAAATTTACATTTTCATGCGTAATCATTTTATGAAGTTGATTCATTCTGACAGTTATCTGATTATGTGTTGCTGCCCCCCCATCCCATTTCATCTGAATCCAAATTTGACCACATCTAATTCTTGTCTATTAAAGCGTCTCCCTGTGGGGGAAATTCATTTTTCTCCTACTTATGTTTTTTCTTTTTTACTGTTGAGAATCACTTTTAAAAGTCTTTTTTTTTTTTTCTGGCTTTCTTTAATAACTGCAGTAATCAAAAAATGCTGACAAACCATACATATCCTCTAGGAGTTGGTAGAGACCACAAACAGAGCTGAAAAGAGGCTGACTGTTAAACTCATCAGGTGGCCAAAAATATGACTTCAGAAGGATGACATGCTTCTCTGTAACTGCTGGATTTATGAATGAGCAACAGTAAAATCTGCATTATTAGCCTAAAAGGTTGTCAGGGTCGAATTTAGAGAATGGTTCTGCTTCCTCTAAGTGTTCAAAAATCTGTTAGTTCTGTGAAAAAGTACACCCTCTTTCAGTTCTAAGGTTGTATGTATCAGATAGAAGAAGAAAAAAAAATCATCTGGGTCATAGCAGGTCTTAAAATTAGGTAAATACAACCTCACACGACATATTACACCGTGTCATTATTTACTTAACAAAAACTAAGCAAAAATGCAGAACACTTACCACAGCCTTACTGCTTCCATAGGAATGAAGAGGGAACGTAGCAGCCAGGTGCTGCTATCAGCAGCACTAGATTAAAAAGCAGAAGTTTTGGCAGTTTGGTCTGGAGAATTTAGGTGTGTGTTAACACCGTGTCAAGAACGCAAGCATATAAGGTCATTTCCAAACAATTCAAGCCCATCATTCTACAGTGAGAAAGATTATTCATAAGTGGAAAACATTCAGAACAGCTGCCAGTCTTCCCAGGAGTGGACGTCCCAGCAAATTCACCCCAAGGTCAGACCACGCAATGCTCAGAGAAACTGCAAAAACAAACAAAAAAACCCAAAAAACCAAGAGCTACATCTCAGACTCTACAGGCCTCAGTTAGCATGTTAAATGTTAAAGTTCATGAGAGTGCAATTAGAAAAAGACTGAACAAGTACGGCTTGTTTGAAAGGGTAGCACCACATTTGGCAAACACAGTATATCAGCCCCAACACCTCATAGCAACATGGTGGTGGAGACGTGATGATTTGGACTTGTTTTGCAGCCACAGGACCTGCGCACCTTGCAGTTGTTGATGTCAGTTGTTGTGTCAGCTAAAGTTTGGCTAAAATTGGGTCATGCAACAGGACAATGATCCCAAGCACAACATCTACAACAGAACGGCTAAAAAAGAAAAGAATCAAGGTGCTGCAATGGTCCAGTAAAAGTTCAGACATCCGCCTGATTGAAAAGCTGTGGTGGAACCTTAAGAGAGCTGTGAATAAATGAATGCCAGCAAACCCCCATGAACTGAAGCAATGCTTTAAAAAAAAGTCAGCCCCAATGATGTGAGAGACTGATAAAGTCATACAGAAAACAATTACTTCAAGTTATAGCAGCTAATGGTGGTTCTACAAGCTCCTGAATCGTGGGGTGTACTTAGTTTTTCACATGGTGCTTCTGCATTTGGACTCAGTTTTTGTTAAATAAATAGTGACTCTGTGTAATATGTCATGTAGTTGTTGTATTTAAATAATTTTAGAACCTCACAAGGACCAGATGATTTTTTAAAACTATGTCCTGATATGTAAATACCTTTTTCACTTCACTATACACCGATCAGGCATAACATTGTGACCACTTGCTTAATATTGTGTTGGTCCCCCTTTTGCTGACCATACGCAACACCTTTCTATCAGAACCAGCATTACGTTCTTCAGCAGTTTGAGCTACAGTAGCTCGTCTGTTGGATCGGGCCACACAGCCAGCCTTCGCTCCCCACGTGCATCAATGAGTCTTGGCCGCCCATGACCCTGTCGTTGGTTCACCGCTGTTCCTTCCTTGGACCACTTTTGATAGATACTGACCACTGCAGACCGGGAGCACCCCACAAGAGCTGCAGTTTTGGAGATGCTCTGACCCAGTCATCTAGCCGTCACCCTTGTCAAACTTGCTGGAATCCTTACATTTGTCCATTTTTCCTGCTTCTAACACATCAACTTTGAGGACAAAATGTTCACTTGCTCCCTAATATATCCCACCCACTAACAGGTGCCATGATGAAGAGATAATCAGTGTTATTCACTTCACCTGTCAGTGGTCATAATGCTATGCCTGATCGGTGTAGATTTAAAATATTTAAGTTAAATGTAAGTAGAGGTTTCTTCCATAAAAGAGAGGTAAAGTCTAAGTCCTATACACTACAAGTGTTGGAGCTTTGACCTCCTCAGGTACTTACACCACAAAAGCTACAAGAATATCAAGATGTGACACTCTGCTGTAAATATTAGTCTACTCAGCCTTTAAGCTCATAAGCAGTGGTTGTAAGGGCTGGTTTTGTACATAACTGCAGCAGCAACAGTCTGAAGTATGAAAACAGTGTATGACATGATGTTGAGCCTTAAGCCACTACATAGTTAAACTACAAAAGTCTGACATTAACAAAACCATTAGAGTCAGCAGCTGATTCTAATTTCCACCTCTCTGGTTGGAGCTAGCAAGCTACAACTTTGAGTGAAGAAGGATGTTTGTTTTTTTCAGTTTGGTTTCCTGATCTTGGGACCACGTTTCATACAAAACTATAGGCACTTATCCACAGAACACTACCAGTTCTTCTTGGTCTGTTCGTTTGTTTTAGTAAAACTGAGATATGAATCTCAGCTTAACTTGCATAAAGTTAAACATTATAAACTCCTCGAGTCCCCTCTTGTGTTCTTGTTGCTGGCCCTGAGAAACTCTGTAACATCGAGCACTGAGCTGCAGCATTTTTGTAGCAAAAAGCATTAATGAACTGTTTTGTTTTGTGTTTGTTTTTTTTTTCTTTTTTCTT
>VUQI01028162.1:0-10342 GCA_015106735.1 Paratilapia polleni
GAGAGGCCCCCCCTCACAGAGAGGGTCCCCCCCTCACTGCTTCCACAGGAATTCAGAGGCTAAGCAGCAGCCAGGAGCTGCTAATCAAATATACTTGATTAACTGATCATCAGCAAGTGTGAGCACCTAAAAGCAGAGCAGGTTTGCAGGTCTGGAGCATTCAGGTGTGTTAACACAATGCCACAATCTCAGCAAGCACAGCAGCAAATCTCCAAAACAAACAGAGAATGGCTAAAAAAAATAGAATCCAGGTGCTGCAATGGTCCAAAGTCCAGACCTCAACCTGACTGAAGTACTGTGCTGGGACCTTCAGAGAGCTGTGCAGAAATGAATGCTGCAAACCTCAAAGAACTGAAGCAATGCTGTAAAGAAGACAGAGATCTTCTGTCATGTGTCATATAAGTTCACATATGTCCAACAGTACAACTTAAAGACTGTGGATGTAAACTTTATTTAACTATGTAGAAAATGCAGCGTCTATTCAGCGAGGAAAAATACTGGGAAGTTTGCAGGCTTTATATGAATAAAGTTCACATCACAAACTCTTCTACATACATGTGTTAGACTTTCTGTATTTACAGAGGAACCCAAACCCTAACAGTGTCTGCAGGCTGCAGCACAAGCTTCGATCGTCTCCATTAACAGAAAGAACTCCGTGTAGGCCTTTTCCTGTCCGTCGGTCTCTGACTTACTAAAATATTTGATTGCTCTTCAGCAGATTTCCTTCAGTTTTCCGTGTTTCAGAGTTTTCCTGAATGTTCAGACCGTACAGCCTCTCAGTGAGTCGTGTCTGGGTTTTGACTCCTCCTCCACTCGCTGTGGGCTTTGACTCCTCCTCCACTCGCTGCGGGTGGAGTCGTGTCTGGGCTTTGACTCCTCCTCCACTCGCTGCGGGTGGAGTCGTGTCTGGGCTTTGACTCGTCCTCCACTCGCTGCGGGTGGAGTCGTGTCTGGGCTTTGACTCCTTCTCCTTGCTGCGGGCTTTGACTCCTCCTCCATTCGCTGTGGGTGGAGTCATGTCTGGGCTTTGACTCCTCCTCCACTCGCTGCGGGCTGGACTCGTGTCTGGGCTTTGACTCCTACTCCACTCGCTGCGGGTGGAGTCGTGTCTGGGCTTTGACTCCTCCTCCACTCGCTGCGGGCTTTGACTCGTCCTCCACGCGCTGTGGGTGGAGTCGTGTCTGGGCTTTGACTCGTCACAGCGTGTTCCATCAGTTCGTGTATATCTGTGTCCCCGGGGTTTGACCTCCTTCATGCTCCTCAGAGGATGAACCCTGCTCCACATTTTAATGACAAACCTTCCATCTCTAACACACACTGACGCTGTGTGTTCAGGTTTACACAGGTGTGTGACTCGCTCAGGATTCTGGGAAACTCATGGCGTGGAGCATTGCTCGTGTGAGACGGTCAGATGTTGGATAAAACACGACTCCGTCTCCTCCTGAAATTGAAGGATTTAACCTGAGATCAGACACACACACACACACACACACACCTGCAGGCGAGCACGCTGTCCCAGCTCTCATTACCCAGAAGGCACCGGGGATCTGAGTCCACTCTCCAAGAGCACCACAGAGGGGGATTCTGGGATAGATCCGACTGATTATCTCCCTCTGTCTTTCTCTGTCACACACACACACACACACTCTGTTAGCCTGATTTGTTCTCTCTCCCCTCCCTCCCCATTCACCTCGTTGGTTGTCGTGGTGACAGTGTGATTAGCTCCACAGTAATTAGCTGTTAACGAGGAGAGGGGAGGGGGCGGAGCCTCTAATGAGATTTTAATATCAGCTGCTTCTGTTCTGTTTGTCTTTCAGTTTAATTAATGAGTCCATTTATTCCTCTGTGTGTGTGTGTGTGTGTGTGTGTAGGTGAAGTGTTGTAAATACTGGCCTGATGACACAGAGATCTACGGTGACATGAAGGTGACGCTGATCGAGACTCAGCTGCTGTCCGAGTACGTGATCCGGACCTTCGCTGTGGAGAAGGTAACACACACACACACACACACACCTGTGTGTTAAGCAGTTTGGTGAAGTTTGGCTCCTGCCTGAGACATTTAGGACTGTAAATGTAATGTCATGCGTAGCTGTCGTTAAAATGAGACGAGAGTGTGTGACGCTGGGTGTAACGAGTTTTTTGGTCCTCGTGTTCTGCAGCTCTGTAATCAGGTTCTTCAGTTTCAGGTTCAAATTCTCCTTCAGCTCCCAAAATCCAACAAACACTGAGGCTCCACTGAGAGGTCAAACAGTCCAGAGTCTTTCACCTCCAATAAAGTGATCAGTGAATCTGTTCTCCCAGGCGTTTCAATAAAGTTTAATGTCCAGCATCCACAAAAAACAGGATCTAAGATGTTTAGCTGAGTTAGCAGGAAGTTAGAAAGGTGATATTCCATGTTCTGAGCAGAGGTCGTGGGTCTTAACTGGACGACAGACTGTTAAAGCTGCTGAATTAAAGCTGAAAGTCTGCACGTCAGTCACGTGTTGATTGCTTGATTGAATCCATGGAGGTGGTGTTCAGAGACAAAACGTGTCACTGTCCAAATCCTGATGGACCTGACTGAATGCTGCTGGTGCATGTGAGTTACACAACGTTACAGGTGTTTGCAATCACTGCTAGAAAATATTCTAGCACACACACCAGCACACACCTGTACAGACCTGCACAGACCTGCATGCACACACCTGTACCCATGACCTGTGCTCACTTCATGAATCTTTAACATGGACTCTCCTGTCTTAGAGGGGTGTGGCCGAGATCAGGGAGATCCGTCAGTTTCATTTCACCGGTTGGCCCGATCATGGCGTCCCGCTTCACGCCACCGGACTGCTCGGCTTCATCCGCCGCGTCAAGGCCAAAACCCCCCCCACCGCCGGCCCCACTGTGGTCCACTGCAGGTACGATTTTTAATATGACTGTTAAACCCAGAGTACTGCTGTATGAGCTGCTGACATGATGTGTGTGTATGTGTGTGTGTGTCAGTGCGGGGGCGGGGCGTACAGGATGTTTCATAGTGATCGACATCATGCTGGACATGGCGGAGAGAGAGGGCGTGGTCGACATCTACAACTGTGTCCGAGAGCTGAGAGCACGAAGGGTTAACATGGTCCAGACTGAGGTACACAAACACTCAAGCACACTGACATCAAACACAACCTGGAACACCAAAGTGCAGTTAGTTTGACCTGCAGGTAAAGACTCACCTGTCCAGCTGGATTCCTGACATACGCTTTGAAAAGCTTTTTTCCTGCACATGCTCAGAGTTACACAACCTTACAGCTCCTCCCACCACACCTCTCTGATGATGTCAGACAGAAGAGAAGCCAAACGACGAGGCATTAAATCCAAAATTATAACATGGAGAGATTATAACTGTCAACACTGTACAAAAGTATAAAATCCTAAAGAAGCTCCACAGGCCCTGAGAGGACGTCCTCCACCAAACCCAGGGTCCACATCCACAGGTTAAACGAAGGATCAGATCCACACCAAGTTTCACTCAGGCCTTCCTTCAGCCGCCCTCCATCTGTCCACCAAGTTTCACCAAATTCAGTCGGGTGCTTTTTCAGTCCTGCTGATGACAGACAAACTGCAGTGAACACATGACTCCACTGAGGCTCCGCCCCCTCGGCGCAGTAAAACACGTGAATCCAAATGTCAGCAGTCACACGAGAAATAAAAAAAATAAAATAAAATCATGAGACATTAAGAAAGGCTGAGGAGATGATGAATGAAAACACGTATTAAAATAAAAAAGATAAATAATAAAAACTTAAAGGCTGTGAATGCATCACTGAACTGTGATCACTGTTCTGAGTGTGAATGAAGAAAGTTTACAGACAGAAAACGAAATCAGAGGATTTCCAAAGTTTTATGGATTCGTTTATGAATTGAACTCGTTTCTCTCACACGAATCGGTCCGAGAAATCCCACTGCTCTGTTCACGTCTTCATCGCAGACTGACAGGAAGTGACTCAGTGGACGAAGTGATGACCTTCTCTAACTTTTAATGTCACCCGTCTGTTTTCCCACTGTCCTTCCTCCTCCTCCTCCTCGTCTTCTTCCTGCTGTGTGTTGACATTAATCATTTATGAAGTGACATTTCAGCAGCGTTCATCCTGTCAATCAAACCTGAGTGAGGGGATGAAAAAAGAGGAGGGGGAGGAGGAGGAGGAGTGTTATTTGAAAACTGTCTGACCACCTTCCTCTCTGACCACCAGGAGCAGTACGTCTTCATCCACGACGCCATTTTGGAGGCGTGTCTGTGCGGCGACACGGCGATCCCAGCCAATCAGCTGCGGTCGGTTTACTACGAGATGAACCGACTGGATCCTCAGACCAACTCAAGTCAGATCAAAGAGGAGTTCAGGGTGAAGTATTGATCCACTGCTCCTGATAGTTACACATGACAGGATTTCAGTTTAAGAGCTTCAGACTGCCAGTCTGCGTGCTCCCTGTGAATAAATCTGTAACCCTGCAGAACAAAAAGACTCTGACCTGTCTGACCGTCCCCCCTTCAGCCCCCAATCTCTCTGTGCACCTCACCTCTGCAGGGCTCAGACTTCTCTGAGGGCTGCGGCCTCCTCCCTCAGTCCAAACACCTGTCCAGGTGGGATAGGCTCGAGCCCCCCCCCGTGACCCTGAACAGGAAAATCAGAAAATAATCAGAAAATCTTCTTTGTAAAAATTTTCACTCATGAAATTTAATTTAAAAGATTTAAAATGAAAAAAAAACCAAACGAAAAAAGAGACTAAAACTGAAAAAAAGAAGACAAAAACCTAAAAACATAAATGGCATTTAAAAGTAAAAAATATGACAAAAATGGAAAATATGAGTATTGGAAATTATGTGGGGAAAAGTACATGAAAATAGATGTACAGAAATGTTTACAAATGTGAATAAAAATCAGAAATATCAGATTAAAATGTAGGAAAAGATGAATGGATTTTAAAAAGTAAAAAATGTGAGATTAGCATTAAAATACGAAATTTTAAAAATAAATATCATTAAAAAGTAAAAAAAAAGTTATAAAAAATATAGTGTAGGAAAGATTAGATCCAAAAAAAAGGAAAGTATAGCAGGTTTAAGAAGTAAAAAGTCAAAAATCATACATTAAAAGTAAGAAATATGAGCTTAAGGTAAAGAAATGAAGATGAAAGCATAAGTACATCAGGATGTGAGAGCAGCAGCTGATTTTAGCCTCGGTGCTGTAAATACTGGTATATGTGTTGGTACTTGGTGGTGTGGGTACTGACGGGTGTGGTTGTGGGTGTGTGCGCTCAGACGCTGAACATGGTGACGCCCACGCTGCGGGTGGAGGACTGCAGCATCGCTCTGCTGCCCAGAAACCACGAGAAGAACCGCTGCATGGACGTGCTGCCTCCGGACCGCTGCCTGCCCTTCCTCATCACCATCGACGGGGAGAGCTCCAACTACATCAACGCCGCGCTCATGGACGTACGAGACGCGCGCACACACACACACACACACACACACACACACAGAAATGCAGCAGCTGTGCAGCTCTCAGTCGTCCTGCTGTGGTGGAAATGTTCATGTGGACATTCTTTAATGGCACACCGTCAGATCCCATGACGGGGGTTATAAGAAGCAACAGTTTCTTCACTTATTTCACTCATTTTAGATTCACAGTTAGCTCCACTGCCTCTGTGCACCACCACAGCGGATGTTAAACGAAACAACCAACGTGTGATTGTTCCACTGTGGTGGTGCACAGAGGCAGTGGAGCTAACTGTGAATAATGTTTTTTATTTAAGGGGTTTCAGAAAACCCCAGTGAAGAGTTAAAGAGCAAGGTACCAAGAACAAGGGACCTTGGAGTCAGGCCTGGGGGATGTGAGGGTGAATGTCTGGTGGACCGGCCTTAGCCCAAGGGGCCCAGCCGGGCCCAGCCTGAAAGATCTCCACTGTGGAGCTGCCCTCGGTGAGAGGCGGTGGGCAGGGGTGGGTGTATTTGTATGCTGCTGGTATAGTGGCTGTACGTTGGGATTTTCCCTGGTGGATGAGAGGGTTCTTTCCCTGTGCCTCCTGACTGTTATGTGCCAAACGACAGCTTCTAAGAGTCCCTGGGTGGGGTCGTCCTGCTGGGAACTTCAGCACTCGACAGTGAGTCCTGGAGGGGCCGACTGGGACGACCGGCTTGTCAGAGCTGAATCTGAGTGGCGTCTGTTACTGCACTTGTGTGCTAATCACAGACTGTGGATGTTCATGAATTGTGTGTGAAGCCACATCAGTGTTAGTTTGTGGTCCTCACGTGGAGTGCGTGCCGGGAGCTCCCTGTCGATGCTGGGAGCAGAAGAGAGGCACTCGGAGCATGAACACCACATCCTTTGGATTTTTATGGAAAATTCACATAGAAACCAGACCACAGGCTGTTAGAGGCACCCGGAGATTCTGGCATGGTCTCAGTTTTTAAGTTACATTACAGTCTGTTCAGATGTTGGTGATAAAACAGTGTTTAAAGTATGCAAAGAGTTACCCAACATACAAGGCTGCAGGTCAGCTGATCAGCTGGAAACAGGAAACCTCTGAAAGCCGAGCATGTCCGTCTGTCGGTTAAAGGAACAGAGAAATCCGCCCTGTTGTTAACGTTAGTTATCTACCTGTGTGACATCACTTCCTGCTGTCTGACCGACCTCACATGGCATGTGTTGCAGAGCTACAAGCAGCCGTCGGCGTTCATCGTTACCCAGCATCCTTTGCCCAACACCGTGAAGGACTTCTGGCGCCTGGTCCTCGACTACCACTGCACATCCATCGTCATGCTGAATGATGTCGACCCGGCACAGGTAAACACACACACACTCAAAGGTTTTCAGTTATTGATTCTGATCGATCAGATATATTGGAACAGGTGGTTGCCAATGATGATCTTAAATACAGTACAGGTGTACAGGTGGTAAAAAACCTCCCTTTGTGTGTGTGTGTGTGTGTGTCAGCTGTGTCCTCAGTACTGGCCGGAGAATGGCCTCCATCGCCTCGGCTCGCTGCAGGTGGAGTTTGTCTCCGCCGACCTGGAGGAGGACGTCATCAGCCGAATCTTCAGGATCTACAACACGGCCAGGGTGCGCTTCTTTTATGCTCCCTCTCGTTTGAGGTGTTGAGTTTCCACATCTGCACATTTTCGATGTTCTTCGTCATTTATACTGAGTATAAATACCTTGCAACCATGAAGAAGATGTAAAACGTGTGTGGGTGATGACTTATTGTTAATATTAGCGTGCCTCACACCAGAATGGATGTCCCACATGTGCTGGGCCAGATACAAAGAGCAGGCGTGAGGAGGGGGTCTTCTTGTGATGTTTAAATGTATGAAAGTATAACCACAGGGAGTAACGGTGCCAACACTGATCACATTTAAATGGATGAAACAAATCAATACCTTCATACTGAGCTACAGTGCTGTGCAGAAGTGTTGAACCGCCCCTCATTTCTTTACATTTTCCATCCAAGGAACCAGACTTTGTTGTAATTTTTTTAAAGTGCTCTTGAACAATAGTTCTCCCAGCTTTCTGAAGGTCTTTCAAAGTGTTTCTTTGGACATTGGCTGCTTTTTCACTCATTTTCAGTCCAGTCCTTGTACCTGACCATTTTCAGAATAAGGTTTTTTGTTTAAGTCATTTAACTCTGACCTATGAACCATTAAAGCATTAAAAAGTCTCCTAACGCAAAGGAAGCACCAGTGCTGTGTCTACACATAACAGACAACAGAGCAAAGAACCAGTTTTAAACAGTATCTGTAGACACTTTAATTTGTTCACGTTTCTTTAGTTGAATCTGAAAAATGCCAAAGGTAACACAGTTTGAGGTCCAGGCCTGATAGAAGTGAGGCACCCTTTGTTCTCTTTGTTAGCAGAGTGAGCACTCTGCACTGAGTTGCTCTGGTGTTGCTCCTGCTGAAGTTAGTTGCTGTTGCTAACTTGAACCTTGACCCTCGGTTAGTGATGGGAGTCCTCTGCAGGCTCGAGGGTTGTAGAGAGCTTCTGCCACACAGAGGAGAGCTTGGAGAGGAGAGGTCAGAGCAGGCCTCGTCCTCTGAGAGCAGATCCGTGGGAAAGCAGAGCGCTTCCAGCCTCTCCGGAGGTGAGAGTGGACAGAGAGAATAATGGGCAGCCGTGGTTTTGTTGGACTCCAGTGGGAGATGGTCAAAAGGTGTCACATCACAGGAAGTGACTGTCACTTCATCTGTGGCCTACAAACAACCCAGTGAAACTGTGATCAGCCTGTGAGCACCACAGCACACCAGCAGCCAGCTGAACATCACACCGTCTGTACCTGCATGTTTTTAAGTATTCCTGCTCAGGATGCTCCTTCAGCCCCTACAACAACACACTGACATTTCAAAATGCTCCAGTATCATGATGTGTGTGGCTGTTGTGCAGGATCACAGCTCCACGTTTGGTATCTTTAGTGTTGTGTTTGCATGTTGTGTTTGTGCCCTCTACCTGAAGTATCCAAACTGTAGAATAACATGTGCTGTCTTTGTCTTTGGATCCTTACAGAGTCAAACTTTACTAAATCAGTATTTGTCAGCTGATATTCTGTAGGTATGTTAGCACCATTCCTTAAAGCCATAGGTTGACCCCGCCCCATTTGACTCCACCCCTTGTTTGACTCTGCCCTCCATCTGCTGCAGTCATGCTGAGAGGTTTCTGTGTTAGCATGTAAACGAGCTAACAGTGATGCTGTGATCTCATTGGTTGATGAGTTTCCAGCTGTGTTAGCTAACAGCCTCACCCTTCACAGAGGGTTTGTTTGATTTCGACCCCGTTTGCACCCTTACATGTTCAGGTGTAATAAAGTTGAGCTGCGCCTGTGTTTGATCCAAGCCTCCACTCTCTCTGCTGCTGCACCACATTTAGATCAGGATTCGTTTGATTTAAACCTCTTCACCTCCCCATCGGGCCGAGTTTGAGTTTGGCTGCGGGCCCTGCGTCTCACCGAATATCGGTCGTGTTTGATCCACACTCCTGTCTCCACCCGCCTTGTCTTGGCAGGTTGAATTTAGCGTTTGATTTAAACCCTTTGTCCTCCCTGTCTGCTCACATTTATGTTTCCTCAGAACTGTCCAACCTGCTTTCTGCCTCTGTCTTTGCTTTTTTCACCTTTCCCACTTTCCTGTCTGAGCACCTCTCTTTCCTTGCTTCCTAATGTATTTCCTTTCCTCCTCTGCTTTCCTTCCTTTCCTTTCCTTTCCTTTCCTTTCCTTTCCTTTCCTTTTCCTCATTTTCTTTCCTTTTTCCTTTCCTTTCCTTCCCTGTTGCCTTCCTTCCTTCCTTCTATATTTCCTTTACTTCCTGTCCCCTCAGTGTTTAGTTTAGGGTGCACTTGATTTATTTCCCCTTTCAGCTCCTCCAGGCGTTTGATTGTCTGTCATTTGGATGATGTGAGCTTGTTTTGACCTCCCGGTCCTCCCTGTGTCTCCAGCCACAGGACGGGTACCGCATGGTGCAGCAGTTCCAGTTCCTGGGCTGGCCGATGTACCGCGACACGCCCGTCTCCAAGCGCTCCTTCCTGAAGCTCGTGCACCAGGTGGACAAATGGCAGGAGGAGTACGACGGGGGGGAGGGCCGCACCGTCGTTCACTGCCTGTAAGAGTACTGCACAGTACTACAAGTACCACACAATAGTACACAGTGCTACACACAGTAGTACACAGTAGTACATAGTATTGCACACAGTACTACACACAGTAGTACACAGTTCTACACACAGTACTACAGGGAGTACACAGAGTACTACAGTGCCAGTAGTTCTGCTGTTTGAACGCTTTTGTTTCTTTGATGTTTTGTCTCCATCTAGTGGTGACAACAAGAACAGTTCTCATTCTAACCTTCATAACTCCTCTATCTCTCCTCCTCCCTCCCTCTCTCCTCCTCTCTCTCTCCTCCTCCTCCTCCCTCCCTTTCTCCTCCTCCTCTCTCTCCTCCTCCTCCCTCCCTTCCTCCTCCTCCCTCTCTCTCCTCCTCCTCCCTCCCTCTCTCCTTCTCTCTCTCCTCCTCCTCCTCCCTCCCTCTCCCTCCTCTCTTCCTCCCTCCCTCTCTCCTCCTCCCTCCCTCCCCCCCCCCCCCCCCCTCCCTCCCCCTCCCTCTCTCTCTCTCCTCTTCCCTCTCTCCTCCACCCTCCCTCTCTCTCTTCCTCCCTCCCTCTCTCCTCCTCCCTCCTCTCTCCTCCTCTCTCCTCTCTCCTCCTCTCTCTCTCCCTCCCTCCCTCTCCCCCCCCCCCTCTCTCTCCCCCCTCTCTCCCCCTCTCTCCTCCTCCTCTCTCTCTTCCTCCCTCCCTCTCTCCCCCTCCCTCCCTCTCTCTCCCCCTCTCTCCTCCT